>JAJMKR010000054.1:16470-153804 GCA_030563945.1 Geotrichum australiense | reverse complement strand
TTTTTTTTTTTTTTTTATTTTAAAAAAAAGTTACAAAGTATTAAAGGAGTGGGGAAGAATGGCAAGGCGTTTTTCATTTTACTCGGAACTTTTCCTATATACTACAGACGGGTCTGTGAAAAGCTTTTAGAAAGTGACAGAAAAAAAGCCGTTCTTTTCTATTTTCCTTTTTTCTAGTACTATACTTGTTTATATAAATTATTCAAACAACAACATAACAAAATAAAATAATACAATTCCTTTTCAACCTTCGGCTTCCTTTATATCGGAACCTTTTCTCCACCCTCCCAAACACGACATGAAATGTACTTGCTCGTATCCGACTGTACACAGATACCCAAAAAAGCATATGCCAAACAAACAAAATGGAAAAAAAAAGTAAAACATAAATAGGCCCTTTAGCATCTTTCCTCGTCGTCTTCCATCTTATTTGAGTTTTTTGGATGAATACGTCATAGAGACAGTTGCGGCAAAATAGAGGTAATAGAATGTGAAAAAGAAAAAGAAAAAAAGTAAAGGGCTTCTTTTTTTCCTTCTTTTTTATTTTCTTGTCGTGGTTGATTTGACAGATCCCGACAGAATTTTTTAAATAATAGAGAGAGGCTAAAGAGTTGACTTTTTTGATTTGTAAAAGTGTTTTTTTGGAGCATCTGTTTCGTATAATATCAGAATTTATTTTGAAAAAATTACAAATCTTTGAAATCTATAGATATACACACATAACACCCGTCAAACTGGTTGAGACCGGGGATGAAAAACAAATGTACAAGTACACAATAGAAAGAACTATTCTGGAAAAATAAACGTATAGAAAGATTCCAGTCTACTTTAGTAGAACAAAGCTCACACTCAATATCCTAAATCATGTCAAAGAAAGACAAAATCTATATAGATATGTTTCAAACCATACGTACAAAAGGCTTTGCCTCAATAATCAAATTTCATTCGGTTTTTCTCAACTTCAAAATTATGCCAAGTATCCAGAATCAAAATTATCCTTATGAATGTACGTACTGTAAAATAAAAACTACTAACTTCGTATACTTTCATCCATCTAAATCATACAATACACGCTGTATCCATTCCTCATCCATTGTCTCAAACACATTTCCTTCCCGAAACTCTTGTATTGATTTCCATTCCGCGCCCGAAGTAAAACAACACTCTCCTCTAATAGTTTACCATCATGCAAAACATCATTCCACCCTGGAACTGCCATATAAGTTTTAGCCAGTCTGGACAGTAACGGAAACGCCTCGCTGTTTTTGGCCCACCATTGGTATGGCTCCACCAGCCGCTGTCCAGTCGAATATCTTACATATTCATCCAACTCGCTGGTAAGTGAATCAGGCGTTTCTTCATCGTTAACAAGAGACTGGAAGAACCCCGGTGTTCGACCGTCGGAAATTAAATCATCAGGGTGACCGTCTTTGGCTGTAGGCGCTATTGAGTCTTCGTCACGGACTTTGCTTGTAGACAGATTTTTGGCTTCGAGAGATGTGTCCAAATTTGCTTTGAATTTAGTTCGAATGTCAGTTTGGTCGTCACGGTTCATATGACGGAATAACCGTTTAAAGTTCGGATCCAAAACCTTAGCCCTCTTATATAAGCTGTTATTATTAATGTGTTTAGTCTGTATATTGTTCAACTCTGAAATAAACAAGTCGACGTCTGCCAAATCGTTTGTCTGCCCGGCACTTGATGGCTGCGCCCTGAATTTCTCCATAGATTCTTTAATTGCCTGCGAATTGTAAGTCTCTGTTATCGCTTTGATCATCGATTCAACAGCAAAAGAAGTAACTCCCGCCGTATTGTATGCAGTAGCTTCAAGGTCATTCAAAGTAGTGTAGACAGGCTTGAGAAGATCGTGGATAATTTTCACCCCTAGCCAAGAGGTAGTCCCGAAACTGCCTTCCGCAAGCTCTAGAATGTCGTCAACATCTTCGTCATCAGGTACACCTTTAAAATCGTCGTACTTTCGAAGATATTTCTGAACCGCCTCTTTCCGGGTGATAACATTAGAGATTAATTGGAAAAACAACCTCCATCCAACCTGGTTGCTACTGTTCTTCCCGTATAGAGTGTCATCGCTTGGCTCACGCAGCGAAGCTATAGGGGTTCCTTCTTTCTGACATTTCGTGAAATATTCTGTTTTAACCGAAGATGATTCAACATCGTCAGCAATTTGCTCAATAGTCTTCACTAATTCTTTCAGACTAGAGTGTTCTTCTGCACCATTGGGTTTCTGTCCATATAAAAATTGATCGACTAGGTAATAAATATCCGTGACAATGCTTTCAAAAGAGCCTGGACAATGTACTTTAATTGTTTGAGAAAGTCCTTTATACAAAGTAGATTCGCCAACTTGACTGATCTCATCAGTGATCACAGTAAACACTTTGTCTTTCAGTCCAAAATCCTCCACTGTATTAGCAATGAGCTTAACAACATTGGTCTCATACCATCTGAGCGGTTGTATACTCAGCAATAAAGACTTTCTTACCCATTCGTTGGTGACAAAATGGGCAACAACAACAAACAGCTTGTCACTTCTGCTAACTTGCCAATTTCCAGAATTGTCCCAAGATTTCCACATACCGCAACTTAAACTGACTAGACCTTGTATGCCTTGAAGCTCATCCTTGATTCCAGCTTTCATTTCATTGTGCCATCGAGACGCCATGTTGACGAACGCGTTATAAGAGTGTAATTCCATAGGAATAGAAACGTCAAGTGATGCCAAAAAGTCTCGGAACAAAGAGTATTCACCACGGTCTAAAGGAGCTCCGCTCTGAATGTAATAAGGAACAGCACGAGCAATAGTCTCCTCCTTCGTCAATGCTCTCGCTTTCTTTGGTGGTGCCGAACTTCTTGGTTTTGATTGGGATCCAGAGGAAGGAGCAGAAAATGAAGCCTTCTTTGTGTTGGTGTTGTTTTGACTTCCATTCATGGCTGAGAAGCTTCTTTTAAGCTCGGTTGGCTCTGCAGTTTCAGAGCCTTCTTCTTTTGGTTTTTTCACTGTTGTAGGTTTTGAAGTAGATGTCATCATATGGACGCGGTTTAAATGCCTGCACATCGAACCTGTGCTTCCAGTCTTGTCTCTAGTTAATATAACCCCACAGATAGCATTAGGACCTTCAGATGCCATCGGAAATTGACATTGCACGCGGAAGGGGTTTTCCGGAGTTTGGACAAAATGATTCCATACCCAACTTGATCTTATTACTGGAGCAACAGGTTTTCTATTAGGTGTGCCAGTCGATTGTGAGGCTGGCGATTGCGCGGTTGCTGACGATGGAGCAGGAGATTGGGAAGGTTGAGCTGATGTAGAATGTACAGGAGGTGAAGATGGGTCTATCTGAGATGGCGCCGGTGTTGGTGTGGGTGTAGGTGTGGGTGTAGTTTGAGTAGGGGCAGGGGATTGAGAAATAGGTGCCGGAGTAACTGAAATGTTGGTTACTGGAGTGTTCCCTTGTGTATTCTGTGTTTGAGTAGTTGCGGGTGTTTGCTGAACGGACGCTGTCTGTTGTGCTGGAGGATTGCGTTGAGGTTGGGTAGTAGAGTCGTTGGAAGGCGCGCCAGTAGAAGCAGCAGATTGCTGCGCGTGGGTGGGAACACCGTTGGAGATGGCTGTGGTCATTTGAGTAGCAGGGTCGACTTTAGGGGGAGCCATATTTGTATTCGATTGTTGAATGTAAGAGAAATTGATTGTAGGCGCGGGTTGAGTGACTTGAACAATTGGTTGGTCTTGCGGTTGCTGATTCGGAATTTGTGGTACCGTAGCAGGTGTTTGACCTGGCTGATGCTTCTGCGGAGTTTGCTGGGCCTGTTGCATCTGCGGAGCTTGTTGTGGTTGGGGGGTTTGCGGTGTCAAGGGTTTCGCTTGCTTTATATGTTGTTGTGCAGCAGCAGGTTGAGTTTCGGCCAGCTGTTCAGGTGAAATATTTTGGGTTGGAACGGGTTCGTGGTTTTTTTGAGTTGTGTTCGATTCATTGAAATCGTTGTGAGGGTTGTGGTTTTTTTCTTCGCGTGGTGCAGGCTGCTCAGCAGCTAAACTGTCCACAGAATAGTGAGCTTCTTCTCCAGCCCGTGTTGAACCGTTCTGGTGGTTATCCGGATCAGGAGATCCTATATGACCATTTTTATATCCCATAGATCCGGACTCTGGTTTTATAGCGACTGTTTGATCCATCCTTTGAAGTTACTAATGTGATCTCAGAGAAAGAAAAAATGGAAATAAAAGAGGAAAAAAGGAGGTGACAGTAATAATGGAAACGAAAAATAAAAATAAAAAAGCTGCGCCGACCGGTCATTGGCTCCGAGTATATGACGAACCAAAAAAAGTCATTATTGGAGAGGAAAAAAAAAAGAAAAAAAGAAAAGAAAATAGGATTTCTCCACCGCGCCGAGTTAACTTAGATTTCCTATTAGAGAAAGTAAGCACGAAGTCTCTCCTCACTGCCTTACACTTTGAACGCGTCATATTTCAGATAAAGGGTTTTAGTCATAACGTAAATTATTTCAAAACACACAAAAGTTACTATATATGCCAGCTACAAAGCTAGTGAAACATACCGGGACCACGACTTATGCCCGTATGCCTATATGCGAATGAATATTACTTCTAGATTCTTACGGAATCCTACCTCCTCAGAAACCGAGTTCCATGGGTATATCTACTTTTATGCGGTTTGGAAATGATATGCACGATTACAAAGACTTTACGCAATCTCGGGGTAGATTGATCTATCATGTGGTTCCGACAGACCCGAGTACTGGTATGTATAATATACTTGGCCAGTATACCGTGCACTGTACGCCGTATTCTATTTTACCAAAATGCAAGTATATACTCAAATGACCACCGGTACGTATATACTGTACGTCTACTGCACGATGGTTTATTCTTGTGTCTGTCGGCGGTGACGGTAGAACGGTGCAATTTATAGTTGCGAGCCACCTTCTATACCAAGCGCACTATGTACCGAACAATTGTAAAACTTAACTCTATCTTCAAAAATAGCAAACTACGCAGAAAATCGTTATTGAGCCGGGTGGTAGAACAAACAAATAAGAATACGAAGGCATGTAGCACAAACCTTAAGTTGAGTTCCGGTTCTTTATTTTCGAGCGGGTTGTGTCTTGTCTTGCATTTACTAAGGGTAAATAGGGTACGTACAAAAAGCGTATATATATCTGTAATGGGTTCTAATGACCGAGAGTTTAGTTATACGTCGTTCAATGCAACAGAGATGGCACCTTTATGATGCCCGTTGTATTGCCGGATGATATTGGCGGTGCTCAGCTCCCAGAGTCTAACGTAATGATCCGAACATGCAGTTACTAGATAAGCTGAGTCCGCGCTGAAGGCACAATCCCAGACCCACCGTTGGTGACCTCGTAGCGTGTTTTCTAACTGAAATCCGTCCTCAGTCAGGTTTTCTGTTGAATAAATATTTGTGGTGTAATCGGCCGAACAAGTGGCTAGATGTTTAACATCTGGCGACAGCAGAACTTTTGTGATGTACTTATTATGCGCCATAAATTGTGTGAGAGGTACCATCTGGGTTGATTCATTACCTTCTTCATCCCGAAACGTTGACATGCTCCATACATATACTTTTCCTAAATTATTTCCGGCCACGAGCATGGTTCCATCTGATGCCACTGAAACTGATCTGAAAGGAACATCATCTTCAGGAATCAATTGATGCACACATCTGTTGTCGCTTAAGTCCCACACACGAACACTTCCATCGTCATCACATGAAATAAGTTCCCCTTGATTAGGGTGAATGACTACATCATTCACTGGACAGTCATGTTTGAAACTCCTTTGAACATTGCCTGATCTCATATCCCAAACTTTGACAGTCCCGTCCTCGGAACTTGATGCTAACCATTTGCCATCTGCTTGTATTGCAACGGCCGTCACGTTCGCTGTATGATCTTCAAATGAGATTGTGTGATTGGGGTTATTGGATTTTATGTCATAAAGCCGTATATATCGCGACCCGGCAGCTGCAATGAATCGTTTGTCTGGAGTAATGGCTAACCTGTTGACTTGGGCGTCATTGTGCTGGATAGTACGAGAGCATATTCCACTCAAAGCTTCCCAGAATTTTATAGTCTGATCGTATCCTGATGATACTAAAATCACCGACATATCAGAGTCTTGTGACATTGCGTTCCGATGTTTGTTCTGTTCTTGCTATTATGCTGATACCTTATTAAAAACACTCTTATGCTGAGCTCTGTGAGTGTGTGAATGGATGAGATGAGATGTAAACACCTTGTTCACGATACCGATATCTAAAAGCCTATAATTTTAAGGGTTAGGTTTTGAGATTCTCATCACATACCAGTATGGAATATTCGATGGCCAGTGTGTGCGTGGAGCGACAAGCTTACTTTTTTATCTTTTATTTATGGCGTCTATACTTTGTTGCATTTTTCTCGGTCCGCGCACTATTTACATAGGTATATAAACTTGACCCGATGTTACAGCTTTAAAATTAAAAGGCCCGAACTAGAAAATTTCAGCCTGAAAAGAGTCGAATACCAGAGATCATTATCTTAATGCACCATAAAAGTTCCATTCGATTTGCATTGTAATTTACCTAAATACTGATAACTAACAGTGTGCTCACAGAGTGTTTCATATCGAGCATATCAATATTACAAAACTTTTAGTGTCAAATCATATTTTTGTGTTTGCAAGAAAATCTGTGTGCTTGGACTCTACTTAGAGTTGAAAACTTTTCTGGATATTGTGGATTGAAAAAGGATCCAATAAGCATACTTTACCTGAACAGCTTATACACATTTGCCTGGTTTATTTCGAAAAGTTTTGCATCTTGAGTAAGATCCAAACATACTACTGCCGCAAAAGGCACATCTCAGAGATATATTCGTGTATCCACATCTCAGGATATCTCCTTATTCACAAAACAATTGTTTATTGGATGTAACGCGTGTGTTGATATACATTAAGAATGCGTATTTGAAGATCGAAATACTCCTCAAAAACTCAGTGGTTCGATCGATTTCAACCGGGCCCACCGGGATTGAGACCCAATTTGATTTCTTTATACTGTATTAAAGCAACAAAGAGAAGTTGCGAGCTTTTGGTATCTATGTCGATTTCTAAAACACGAATTTTTCTTGTTCTTGGAACCTGTTAACCTGTTGCTATCAGGACTTTCTTAGTTTCTCCTTTCTTACGGTGTATTGTGGATAAAACTAGCACATAAGGTACCCCGCTCATATCGGGTGATTAAACCAACTGGACTTGTCTTAGCGCCGTGACTTTGTTCTCTTGGAGAGTTAACCTAGAATTCAATGCCGGTCAGTAATCGTTGATGCAGAAGTGATAAGTGTGATTTATTGTGATTAATTTTGTTGTGCAATAATTTATCGAAAAAGAACGCGCCTCACTATGACTTCATCATCTCCACTCTTCATTGCATTCCCATTAACTGCAAATTAATTAACTAGAAATTGTCTAACTGTAGTAACTACTTTAGTATGCTGTTCTCCATGTGTATGCCACAATTGATGGCCTTTAGTTGCTGCTTACCAGATTCATGTTGGCTTAGTCCCACCATAAATTGCATGAGCTGAACCTTACGTTTTGCGATTGAATAAATGGAACGCTATAAATACTTGTAATCGATCTATCCTTGTTTGTCATGTACTAGTATTGATCCATATGGTACGATTGTAACGATTTGAAAGGACTCCGTCGTTAAAAAAGCAGGCAAATTTTCCACGTTCAGCTGGATTATTAGTGACTATGATTGTCAACAAAATTTTAGCTGAGTTTGTCTGGTTCACAACTTCGGAAGTCCCTAGCCATTCAATTTTCGTCAATAAATTTTTGTGCTTAGCTTCGCCTGAAATTGTAGTTGACATGACATCATGGTTTCCAATTCAGAAACTACACATAATACGGAACAATATTGTAGTCTAGAATGATTTTGTAAAGACATTTAAACCCCAAACACATTGTATACGGAATATATCAACACGAGAGACAACGAATAATAGGAGCTACAACTGATGATGTGAGGAATTGCTGAAAAATGGTGTTGCAAGAATTTGAAACTTCCACAAAAGTGGCTAAAAGTATCGAGTACAGTAAATGTAGACGAGTTAGGCTTAAATTTTAAACCCTGAGTGGAGACCCGAGTGAAATTATCCTCTACTGTAAACTATTTCCGGATCTGACTGCCCGCCCGACATTAGCATATGAAAAGCTTACTCCAGTATGTACAGAGCCAAAATTACAGTGCTACCAGAAAATCTTGGCGCACGTGAAAAGTCTCGGTACGGTGCCGGAGAGTCTAAACCTAATTCTTAGTCTCCTAAGTGCTTTGTCATTGCATAAGTTTCGAATCTTATGTACTGTACGAATAGCTAGTTTGCAGCATTCAATTTTATTAGCAAGTTCACAGTCAGGGTAATGTCCTGAAGGCGATTGCCCGACACGAAAACTTCGCGCTTTCCGTAATTAATTCGAACCTACGACCTGATCACACCTTCTACACCACTAAAGCTGGTTTTGGACCAAGAACATTTAATATAGCATTTTTACCGCATGGCTTGCACTTGATCATGAGATCTGGAAAAACAGAAATACCCGACACTTTCTTTTCCAAGTCAGAATACATGTCGCCACCACCTTCGTCACCGCGTTCGAATAAAAAACGAAAATTAACGACTGCGAATTTCGATGATATCGACCAATCACTACTGAAACTATATAAAGATGATAACACGGATGATCAGGACTATGAGCCGTCACAATCCCTTGCACTAGGGCTCACGCCCAATTCTGTACTGAAGAAACACAGAAATTTAAGGCATTCTTCCAATTCTGGATCACATAACCGATGCATCACGGACTATTTTAAAGTAAAAAAGGGCGTGTCAAAACTCAGCTTTTCAGAATTGTCCGATAAAAACTGCCCAAGTCCAAATGAACCCAGCACTCCTACGCGACGGGGCATAAAACGATCCGTTATAGAGGTGGAGGCTCTAACACCAGACAACAAAGAATATTTATTACGCACACCAAATCGACCAACATCTAACGAAATCCCTTCATCTACACCAGGCATAACCCCTCTCAAGCATACACGATTAGAAGAAGCATCTCCTTCTCGGAAATTACGGCCCAAACTTGAGCTTACTCAAGCCGCATCTGTCGTACCTCCCTTTCGCGTTACCGGCAAAATGAGTACAATATTATGTTCACAGTGGGAAGAAGATGTTGAACCGTCGGAACTAATAGATGAAAACTACCGGTCCGATACAGAGTGTGAAGTGAACACTGAGTACCATGAAGAATACGATGATTCCTCCGATGAGCTTCAGAGCGATTCAAAGCAAGAGGATACATTCCATAAGTTGGCTTCCGTTTCACTGTGTAATACAAGCTCGCAAGATTTTCAGTCTGGACAACAAGATCCTTATATTGAATCAGCAGTTTCAGTGCATAGTTCACCACTCGCTCGTGAAGATTCGCTCACTATTCTAGAAAACTGGAGTCAGAACCGACAGCAAATGAATTACTTGATGGGCTCATCATGCGATGAGTTCGATGATGATTCCGATATATTAAAAAGACATGATTCTACAGCTAAGCATGTTAGCAAAGATTTTCCCTCTATATCGACGATATCTAAACGAAGTTTCAGAAGTATTGAAGATACTAATAACATCTCTACGTCCCAAGCAGAGCCAGCATACGAAAAGATTGTGGGGGGCTTTATAGTTCCCAGCACTCAACTCCCAGTAACCCAAGGGCCAGAGTCCACACAACCCAGCAAAGAATCTCAAAGCCAGAGTTGGTTTCCGACGCCATCAGCTCTCCCTAGTATTTCTCAAAATGTAAAACCTTCTACTCAAGCACCCCCGGCATCATCACAGCGGCGCGAGGGAGACCGAAGTGAATGCCCAACACAGATAGATAGCAGCTTTTCGCATGAGAGTAGAGTCAATACACAAAATGAAGGGGGAAGTCTCAATACGCAATATTATGTCAATAAGCTGGTTACAGAATCTATGATGGAGTCTTTGCCACTGCCTAATAACGAAACGCAGTTGGAATAATAAGTACCGTTCACGTATGAGCTTAGCATTATATAAAACTATATCGTATATACTCAGTCACGCATTAGCATAGCAACACGTCTTTCTATTTTTTACTGAATGTCATCTTCTGCTGCCTAACTTTGCTCTTAACACTTGAGGGTTAATACTTACAAGGTGCGACTGTAGCTTGTTGGTAGATGAGTACTCTCCTTTAATATCTAGAATGTATTGTCTATGTAATAAAGGCAATTTAGTTGAATCTCGTTATATCTTAAAGCCAGCTTTATAGGTCTCTGTGTTCTGGCCTTTTCTCCATGTGGAGGAGGAGAGAAGTTATTGCCTCCTTAGCCTTCTTAGAAACCTCTTGTCTGGGTTAGAACCTCAGGTTAGGTTATGTGGACTAAGGCTGTAGCTTCTTGAGTTGAGGCTTGTCCCAAATCTGACACTGAATATAGTAGAGCTGTTTTAGTATGACTGTATATACTATGGCATATGGAAAAGCCTGTGTTTCATGCGGTATTTAGACCTTGAATTATTATGACTTAACGCTACTCTTAATAGGTTTTGAGTAGACCAGTATACATATCTAGTTATGTATAAGTTCTACCTTCAGTACCACCAACAGTGGTCCAACACCCAATTCATAATAAAAAGTAAACTAATCACATAAAAAAGTGCTATTTTCTAACTATTAACAAAAAATGGCTCACTATCAACAATTTCATGTAAGAAGGCAATGGGAGATGCCATAGTTCGAGAAACAAAAAAATTTATTTCAATAAACATTTCATACCTACACAAAATCTTACCCACTACCGTATACATATTTCAATAATATAATTTATTAGACGCACAATAATCGTTCTGGATTCTAATATCACGAGCGAGGTTCAAGTCTATCGTTTGTATTAAATAATTTATGATATAACATTGTACCTGACATCATTTAAATATTTTAATGACTCTCATTGGTCAAAAATAATTCACAGAAATTCAGCGTTTCGCTCGTCTTAAAATTCTCCGTCTTAGAATTCTCTTGTCTTAATTATTAGTTTCTACCTGGGATACTCTCTTACGCATTTACACTCTAGTTAAAACAAGTTAATATTCAGTTTAGTTTGCTTTAGAGTAGATACTTTGACTGAAATACGAAAATAACTAACACCTAGTAGGGATTTCAACTTTTAGTCACTTGCACACGAATTTTGGGAATAAAGCATAGAAGTACCAACTCTCGAACATATTTTAGCACCTTGCGCTAAAACCACATTTATCAAAGACACCATTTTACAGTAGTGTATGTCTACATGTCAATTTAACAAAATGTTTTGCCATGTTTTTTATCGATAACACTATTTTTCAAATTGAATTCACTCATATCAAATTTTACTTTTGTATTTAATTATACTGTTGTTAATGTTATCCATAAATGTAGGTCAGTCCGGTAGCTATATTATATGCACACAACTGTGTATCAAAATATAACCCGATTATTTTGTTGACGCTGATTTGCACGCATGTAAACAAGGTAAAGAGCTGGCAACTATACTGTACTACTTAAATTTATGGTAGATTTTGCAATACTTGTAATGTTATAACAATACCGTTTACTTCCAAAGAACTCAGCAGCCACCCTCTAGCTATCGTGAGTCAAAAATTTGTATTTTTGTTATGTTCATTTAAGTAGTGTCTATAAACTACACACGTCAATACAGACTGAAGAAAAGACACGACGTTAGAACGTGTTTTTGCTTATAATATGGCTTTCATCATGACGCATACAACAAAAATCCGGCTTTAATTATGACGCGATGGTTTCGGCATAGAAAACGTATGGCTTTCCATTGTCAAGTTTCCAAAAACTTCTCTTTCCGAAGGAGAAACTGATGATCGTGAAGAAAGTCTTTCAGAGGGTAGCCGCATATCGGCAGAAGAAGGAAAATGTGAAAGAGGTCCTTGAGAAGGTGGTTGGTTACTAAAAGAATACACAGACTCATCACTATCACTAGAGGTCGACAAAGAATCCGTATCTGTACTATGCTCGTTAGCATCTAGTTCCGGGCAAGGCTCAGCAGAAAGTGCAGAACCCAGTATATGAGCTGATCCACTTGGCACTCCACAAGGACTTCCGGTACAACCATTTGCATGTGTATCTTCAGTATACACCGAATCTGCACGTCTAATCTTCCACTGTCTTTTAAAACTCTTACTGTCTCCTTTTTCAGAGTCCTTTCTACTTTTTCTTCTTCGAGTTTGATATTCCTGCGAGATCCGTCTGGCCTCCATACTGGCTTTGGATCTCTTCTTTTTCTTCAATACAAATGGGCCAGATACCGTCATTCTAAAACCACCGTTATTTTCGTCATCGTCTTCGTCCAGAAAATCAAGATTGATGAAATACCGGGCCCTGGCGGCTTCCTTTTCTGAAAGTGAGTCCGGTGGTTGCAACTGTGGCGCAATTTTGAGGTTTTTGGGCACTGCCAAACTTTTTGTCTTGTCAGTATCACTATCTTTGTTGACATCAGATGAGTCTGCGAGTTCTGACTCTACGAATAGTTTTTTTAGGAGTGCGGCGTACCTTTCCATCATTGCCAACCTAGGTGCAATTGCGCCAATTTCATTTTGAAGTTTTTCTAAAGAGGTCATAAGCGCATCGAACGTCTTTCTGTCCCCTTTTGTGAGTGACCTGATATCCAAAATTTCCTCATCGAAATTGTACAAAAGGTACTCTTCAGAATCATATTTTTCAATTGTATCAAGTGACTCGGTAAGAAACTTGTTTGACTCTTCAATATCAATAGTTGCAAGAAGTTTTGCATGAAGCATTATTTCTCTTTTGATTTGCGTAGGTGTGAAAACATGAAACATTGTAAAAGCTGAAGCAATAGGGATATATTCAGAGGAGTGTAAGAGGTGCCAAAGAGATAATTACGAGAGAAATATTCCGCTTTATATATACACAGAGTAATTGAAACAAAACTCTGCTAAGCAAATATACCTCCGTGATTGAACCTGTATAAACACTGGTGCACTGAATTAGCCTAGTATATATGGGTGAACTAAAAATTTTGATATACTAAAACTCATAGGTTTGGTGAAAATTTGTTATGCGCTGATTTCAAAAAGACCTACATGTTAATGGTAATCTAACTAAACCTCGGTCACATTTTATCACTTCACAATTAGAAGACGAATTTTTCAATGGTTGTTGTGTACTACACAAAGAATACATATTTACTTGTTTTATGTACATGGACAACCTAATATATAAAAGTGCAAGTGCCGTTTTAAAATGAGTATCCAAGCTGAATTTACGGAAGTTATACTCCAACTGACATATTTGCGACTAAGCCAATTTGACAATCAATTTCCCGGTTGAAATAAAGCTATGACATTGTAACAATGCTAACTCTTTATTTTGTTGGAAATATATTGCAAACTGGCTTACTAAATACAAACGTCAATAAACAAGCTACAAATATATCAATATTCAATATATTCTGACTGACAATCATTTTTGACCTAGAAATTCAGCCCTCGGATATCACGCCGGTAATTTGACCGTAATTGAAAAAAATTGTAAAATTTGCAAATGCTCTAGCTGGTGCTTTCTATACCAGTTATGTCTAGAGCATTGTTGCTGATTTACGTACCCAATGTTATTCATAGTATTCAATAACAGTTACAAGCTCCACCTTGCAAAAAGCTGTTTATGGCGCTCCTAACATTCCTGGAAATAAGGTGAATTTTATATACAGACCTTGCGGACAAATCATCCGCTGATATAATTTCAAGACAGGCTGTAAAAATAGGATGCAACTAACTGTTGAATTTAGTTTGGGTGGTTGAAAAAACCTTTTTCATTCGAGTCTAATAGCTGCCCAATGTGAGCACGTCAAAGAATGAAACCATCTATTGGATGACTAGCAAATAGGAATAAGAGTAGCTTTAGCACATTTGTACAAAACTTTAGTAACCGGTCTTGTTATTTGATTCGTCTCTGCTCATGGGTTCAATTAAATTCTCTGCATTATCATGACTCATGAGTATAGCAAGTTCGAAATTTATTTAAATTTCTATCATAAAATAAGACTTTTTATATTCTTGGTGAATCAAGACCAAAAATGATGATGTTATCATTTTTACTAAAAAATGCGACAAATTTTACTGGGTCAGCTTAGGTTTAATCTATTCATAAAATACTTAAACAAGTTTTGAATGTAAGCATGTCCTCATCAATATCTATGTAAATGCCGGCACCGAGTATACTGTACAGTACTCATCAAAGAAGTATTTTGTGTGGCAAAAATTTGTATATGACGAGCCAATAAAAATCTTTGAAAATGCACTACAACTAAAACCAATGGCTCAGTGAGAGAAATATCTATGCAAAAAATATGTATGTTCAATAAAAGTTATTTTCATGAAATATACTACATATGACAGCTTGTCATAGAACACCATTTTTCCAAAAGTATCATCATTACTTTCTTCCAATACCTTGTCCCCACTTGCTCTGTACGGTAGCAGTAGTATGAGTAGTAGAAGATGCACTCGCGCTGACAGGGCTCTGTAAAAGTACAGGACTTCTAGAAATAAGTTAGAAAATACAAACGAACGAAACCACAAATCAAAGGAGCTACTTACGTTTCATACTTTTTTAGTTTCTTTGGAAACCTTTTGAATTTTGGAAAAAACGTTTCCGTCCTGTGCAACATTCTTCTTTTGTTTTCAGTCGTTTTCGAATCATCAGTTACAACTGGTTTTGCCCCTTTTCTTTTAGTTCTTCTGAGTCTCGGAATATATATGTCCTGCTGTTCAATGCCGACTTCTTCTTCTTCATCTTCGCTTTGACACGGGGTCTCATCAATGAACGGGTTGTGGTTTTTCAACGAAATTCGTTTGGCAACAGATAACCGTCGATCTCGTCTAATTTTATCGTACCTTTTTTCCCTTCGCTTTCTAGCGCCTAGCGTTGCATATTCGTACGCCCATACGACTGCAACAAACGGCCAGTGTGTTATTTTTAAAGTTCTGATTCTCAATGCTCTGTACGTATCGTGGTCACAAAAAAGTCTTAAGGGTCGCAAAATGACCCCTAATATATTCATAGGAGGGTAAAAGTATGAGACTCTATCCGAGGTATTGATGGACTCTATAACAGTAGATGAGAAATGAAGTGCATATTCTTGCCGCGCATTTAGCATAATAACTGAGAACTTTTCGGATAGAATCGAAATCAGCACAGTAATAATAAGTATGTTGGTTAGTGTTACAAAAATAAGCATTAGTGGTGGTCCAAATAATGGAGAAATGTTTGGAGCAGCGTCAAACCCAGCAAAGGAAGATCCAAAAAACACACGAATGAGAAGCCATGACATATCGTGAAAAGAGAATTCGTTGCGCCCAAGAAATGTAAAAGTTGTCAAAAATCCGACATAAATAATGACAATGAGAACCAGGAATTTGAAAAACTCGACACTCAAATCTCTCAGACAAGGAAGAAGTGTTCCAAAATATGGAAATATAGAAAGAAAAGAAAACAGACGAGGTACCAAGAGCACACCTTCAAGGGAAAGAATATCGAAACTTAGTTCAGTGTAGTATTCTTCGTGCTTTATGAACCCTAGAAATCTGAACCCGGCAAATAAAATGAACACGCCCAATATGCATAAATCGAAGAATGACCAAAAATCGGCAAAATACTGACTAAGTGAACCAGCTTCTCTGGCTTGACTTATTTCATCAAGAAAGAAGCCCATAAACCATATATTCAGTAGAACTTCGAGGACTAGCGCACTACTCTTTTGATGTCTTTGAAAAAGCAACGTATAGAAAAGAAGCATCAAAATAGCATAATTTATCATCATGAACATCGCCCTGTATCTCGGAACTCTCAATCTAGAATACCAGTCTTCCAATTCTAGTGGATTAAAAATGTGAATATTTCTTTTCGCATCTGCTTCTATCGTCTTCCAATACATGATTCTCCCAGACCAGATACCCCACACAACAGACTGGACGGCATCACTACTAACAAACTCTCTAGCGGACGGACTGACCAATGCTAAATCCAATGAACTTTGTTCAGAATACTGCTCAATAAACACACCATGCTCAACAAGTTTGTCGTGTACAGAAATTTTCTTGTCACTAATCGAATTTCGGTTTGCTAATACCGTGGGTAGTGGGTTCGTAGCTGCTGAAAGTAATGGCTCAATGTACTGATTGATATTACTGGGAGAAGAGCTTAGAAGTGGAGTCGACTCGGACATAGATGGCGCCCGAGATCTAAACCTTTTGTCAACAGGCGAGTTGATACCTTGTAAAAATGACCCTCGAGCTCGATCGTCATAAGACAGAGAATGTTGGAAGGACGCTGATAGACTGGAAGAAGAATTAGAAACTAAGGGGTTCCGCGAAAACTGAACAGGAGTCACTCTATTTTGTGAGTTAAATGCAAGACCCTGGAGATTGCTGGTGGATTTTGAAAGCGAGTTATGTCGGACATTTTGAGCGGGGTTAGACTTTGCAGTTTTCTGATTTTGCAGTTCATTTTGGTCGCCGGTTTGATTTTCCGTATATTCGTATGTTAAGAATTCGATTCGGTCCGTTTCTAATGTCATGAAAGAAAGAAATTTTATAGCCACGAGCTCTGCAGTGTATGCTCTAGCCTCCAATACGCCCCTTTCCCTAAACATCATTTCGTCAGAATCCCCACTGTTATTGAAACCAAAAACGTCAGAGACATTCTCTAGGAACTCTAAACGTGCTACCAAAAGTGCTGCTACTATACCTCGATGTTGATCAGCAAAACTATATGTCTTAGTGGGTACCCTCGCAACACCTCGCAAACTGGCAGCTGTTGAATATCCTTTCGATTCGGTTATTTCCGAATTAGTATTTTCAGCATCTTCGTCATAAGGTAAAATAAGAGAAGCAACTATAGGCCGGATAATTGATATGTAGAATTGTGAACTCTGTATTTGCTGATGAGTGTATGGCAGCTCAATGAGAGCTGTTATTCTGTCTTCAATGATGAAAACTAGCTCATCAAATGGCATAGACCTTGGAAGTTTTGGTAGAAGAAGGTCCTCTCCTGGAGTGTAAAGATCATCTTGTTCATAATCATCCATAGTGAACAGAAACCTTTATGCATATTTCAAGGGTACCTTTTTGTTAACAAACAAGTCAAAACTACAAGGACAGAGCTGGGGTCCAAACAATTGACTGAAGTAGTAAGTAAGAAAGGTAGCTGGAAGTCTCAGAAATATTGTTAACTTCACATTTGTTGTGAAAAATCATTCAAAATGAAAACTTTAAGCATTTGGCTGGAAAAAAAGAAAAAGAAGCGAGTTTAGGAATGCTGCATGTACCATATACAGCACGTGATGGAGACTTCAACTTTTGAGCCTTAGGCCATGAAATACCAGTAATTGAAATCTCAAAATTTGATAGTGCTTCGAAATGGTGAGTTGTAAATTTACTTCAAGTGCACAGAGACTAGGCAAGTCTAACGTTGGCGTTTATTATAATGTATACAAATATTTGAAGGATGCGCTCGTTTGCAAATCTAAGAAAAGTTAAAAGTACCAATATGCGTTGTCAAATTGTCTCGGAAGGAACGAGAGCATGGCGAGTGTTGACTGTATGTGGTTTGCTGTTCCTGAACCATAAACTTACAGTAACATGGTGGATTAAATAGGTAAAAAGAAACAAAATTGATATTGAGACAAGCTTGTGCAACTAGATTCACAAAGGTTTGCGAAACTTACTCGTTCTTCTCCAACCGTTTTATTCAGGAATCGATAGAATATTATACATCATAACACCGTTTTACTGGATTCAGTTTGATATGGGAGTCAAACAACAAACAAGAGAAGATGTAACAATGTATACAGTATGTTAGAGTATCTGCTAGAAATGGTCAGCAAAACCCTCAATACTTCAAGACAGTTTTCGTAATTATTATCATTTGAGTGCTATGTTTAGTTACAAACATATTCAAACCTACACCCAGAGTTAGAAATAAAGTATAGCCTGAACAAAAATATCTGTCCAGGATATTTACAACATTTTGTATTAAACAACTAGTTGATTTGAAACCACAGTAAGACTGCAAAATTGAAACTGTATAGCAACAGCAAAGTTACATGTTCTGGAAGCCGGCACAAGTGAAGTTTTTTACTTGACTATGGTAGCCGTCATGTTTTTGCCTACTCAGGAATCACGGCCTTCCATTATATTTTGCGAATTGAGCTCTTCCTTTTAAAAAAAGAGATGTTGGCTTACGCATATTTTTCAATACTTTATCGTTCTATAAGAAAGAATAAAAAAGAGTTCATAAGCTATCAAATTCAAACTACTATTATCCATGGAAAGATTAAATCAGAGATGTGAATTCAAGTTTTTAGACTAATTTCAAAAAAATAGTACTAAAATATGATGTATTGTGATCACATTGCCACTCCCGCACTCTAGGGAAGATATCCTTTTTGATACCATATAAATTCTCTATTACAGTTCTGAATAATAACTAATTTCAAGAAATACACACCCACAGAAATTTTAAAAACTTCTCTCTGCTGAGTGCAGTAGGATATATCAAACTCAGATATCCAGTCTGTTCCTGTTATACTTTAAGGCATCAAAAAATATATCATACATGTTATCTTGCGGTGATACATCATGAGTGGCATTATGCTGCTCAAATTTACTTCATACACAACTTCTCATATTACTATGTCATTTTTTCAAAACTTTTGAAGGGTCCTATGGAAACATACCAGAAAATTAGACCTCTGAGAAGCAAAAGCCCGTTCCTGGTTCTAAATATATCAGTTTCTACTACAGTATTTGAACCACAGTATACCAACTAAAACAAGCTGATAGTTTGCATGGTTTTATTTGGAGTAATTTTTTGGCAATACAGTTAAAACGAGATTAAAATCAGAGAAGACTCTAGAATCCCACGGACTGGTTTAGTTTGTACAATAGCACACGAAAATTCGAGATGTTATTGCTATTCACGCCATAATATGAAAGATTATCGATCTATATCAGGAATGCGTTTTTAATATTGTCTCTTGCACCAGAATTTTTGCTTGAGTAAAAATCTTGTGATGTTATAAAGCGATAAAAGTAGAGAGATTAAAAATAAGCATATAAATTTACATGTCCCACCTTGCTATACAGTAGAGCTTTTTTTCAATAATGACCCTGTGGAGTTGTAACTTTTCTTAACACGCATACATGTGATCGATACTAAAAACTGTATGATAACTTCTTACACCTGTTGCTAAAGAAAATAGTAAAACAACCAAGAATATCCACTAATTGAGGTCTGGTTCATCTGCACTTAATTTTTTAGAGCAGTTGTAACTGAAGTGTAGGCCAAACAAAGACTTTGGGCAGATTGATTTGGTGGAATTTATAGCTGACCTCTAGCATCAGACCTTATTGACAGTTTTTGTACAATTCAATCTGCGCAATCTAGGCATTAAACTGCATGTAAAAAACTGGAAGTTTTTTTGAAAAGATATGTTTTGTGTATTATGATATAGAATTGTGTGTCCGGATACCATGTTATTTCAATCTTGTTCGGTTTGTTCAATCTGAACGATATACTGGCATAGTTTGCGAAGAGAAAACCTTCCCTCTACATTCCCCAGCTCATACACGGACTTCAGTGGTTACTTTTCGGAATGATCCGACATTCTTAAAGATATATATAATGAGATACTATTGGCTGAATACGATTCTGTCAGAATATGCACTTCTTGGGAGTCCATGCGTATAATTAAAAAATTGCCAAGGAATAAATGCATAGATTAGGTTTATTTGGCTCAAGTCTTATGTTTTTCAATAATTCGGGAGGAGATGTCAATCTGCACAGACGTACCAAAATGCGATGACATCCATTCTTTTGTATGAAATTTTTTTCTAGCCACTTATGTTTATCCTTCAAACTTATAGCAGAAGTTAAATTTTAGTTCCGGAAATAGCACTCGCTTCATATAAGTGCTTCGGATATCAACAATCGACCAGTTGTGAATATTGGAACTATGTCAAGTTCTAAAATGTATGATGTTGTAGCTTCAGATGCTAAAGCGCCTATATACGGCTGATTTCAAGTACTTGACTACTACTATCTACGCTAAACCTAATTGAGTAATAAGCCCAAGATTCAGTGGGCAACCTAAATTTGTCTTCAATTTATTTCCTAAATCAAGAAAAAAAGAGATTTCAATATAAAAATGGCAGCTTTCTACGAAATTTTCCCTTTGTATAGGTAGAGAAAGAAATGTCAGTCAAAAAAAAACTTTCTGAAAAATAAGGAACAGATGCTGTGGAAGTTTCATGGATTCAAGCAAGTGTAGACTCCAAATGGTTGTAGTACGTTTTTTATGGTAAGATTTTGAGAATAGATCAAAATGAGAAAATAAACGTGGTTGTTTAATTTGATTCTCGAAGGGTCGTGTAATCATTATCAGTTCCGCCAGCTTTTGTGCAATGCATATAATAAATGCCAAATTTACAGCTGATCCAAATCAAAGTTCACTAAAAAAAAACTTCGATTTCTAATTATTTTTTTTCTCTTTCTCTCTTTCTAATCTTTTGTATTCAACTCGAAACAACCAACACCAACCGATACCATTTTATAAAACTGCTAAGCAACAAAGCAATACAACGATTAGTCTTTCGGTTGATAGAAGACTGCATAGTGCATGAAAAATGAACAATAATAGCCCTCTTCTGTCACATTCATATGACGATTACGAGTCATTCCCTCGCTCAGACTCAGACTTTGGGAACGATAAAGAATCATGGTCAAGTCCTCCAGAGAATAAAGCAAAGCTGAGAGTAAGTTGCCTGGCATACGCTCTGATGGGTGGAAGTGTTTCAATCATCGGAGGGTTGCTTCCTTTCATTCAGCTACATTACAGAAAGTCAATACTAGTCGACGATTTTCGAATAGTGGCTCTTGCTATAGCACCACTGCCTGGCTTGCTAGTTGCTGCCGCTACCAGTCATTGGATTTTGCATCAACAAGGAATAAGAGGTGTTCTTTTCATAGGTGCTTTTATCTTAACCATTGCATACTTCCTCATCTCTTTGTTATACCCAAGTTATGTTGCTGTATATATAAGCATCGCTATAGCAAGTTTCGGAACTGGCCTTCTCAATATTTCGATATCAAATTGGGTAGGCACATTCGAGGATGCGTTCAAATCACTTTCTACATTACAGTCTTGCTATTACCTTGGTGGACTGGCCGTTACCCTTCTCATCGACTCGCTGCCGATAAAAGAACTGCTTTTGCTTTTTACGGTTGCTGCTTTAACTCTGTCCGGGCTAATTTTGATAGCATTCAGAGACGAAAACGCGCAAGCCTATGCTTTTAGAGTGGGTTACAAGCACGGTCACAAAACAATGCTCAAACACGTACTCGAAAGAAAACAAACTTATGGAATCACGATCTCACTTTTTCTAATCTACGGGCTCCAAGTCGCAGGATCGACTTGGTTACCGTTCTACTCTTATTTCTACTTCCCCAAATCGCAGTCAGAAGCATCTTTCGTACTCTTGACATCATATTGGGCAGGTCTAATGATTGGCTCTGCGCTGCTTTCTCAACTTTCAGACAGATTCAAAAACGCATCAAGAATATCCGCCTCATACACGTTTTTAGCCATCATATTCACGGCGTTCATGCTCTACATCTTTCACTGGTACAAAAAAGCGTTATCGTTTTTGGCTGGGCCGGTGTTTTTCATCGGATTCTTTATTAGTCCGTTACCAGCTTCATTTATTACAAAATTGAGCATGGAGCTCCCGGATCATTTACAATCCGTAGGTGTCACTTTTGTAGTTTCACTTGCACAGTTTGGATCGTCGTGTATACCATTTCTGTTTGGTCTAGCACCTTGTTTGAGCACGATCAGACTGCTGATTCCAGCTTACCTGTTTTTGCTTTGTACCGTGCTGTTTCTGTGGTGCTTTCTAGCTAATTAAAATGTGCTTTTTCTAAATTTGCGCAGTCAGATTCAAATCTGTGTGCCTAAGTTAGGTGACCTATTTACCCACATGACGGCTTCAATGTTTCGAGATTTATAGAATTTTTTATGTATTTTTGTGCACTTTTTAATATTGTCTATCGACAAAAACCTGGAGATTCCTGTGTGAAGAAAACTATATAATTGCATGTATACTGTCGATATTATAATCAAAGTTCTTAATCTATTTAGTATTTACGGCAAACTTTGCATTGAGTCATCAAACTGGTTCAGCCGGACGATTTCTCATGCTCTAAGATTATTGAAGAAAATGTCAAAGGTCATGTATCTTGGCGGGTACCAATGGACGAGATTTGCATAGTGAATTCGTAACCATATTTCTGGAGGTTCCGTTTTTTATTCTTCCTGTTGAAGGGGTATACAATTTATCTCTAAGATGGCGACATTTCATCATAAATTTAAAGCGCAGAAACGGATTTCACCCAATCATAAAAATCAGTACAGCTTCTTAAACTACTCCCTCCTTAGCATAACACATTCTTAAAGTTTTTCAGCATATAGCTTTAGCCGATAAAATGTACAGACAAGTTGCTCGCCGATTCTTCTCAACATCCAAGCCTCTGGCCGCCGACTATTCGCATGTCGTGATTGGCGGGGGAGTTGTGGGAACCTCAATTGCAGCAAAACTTTCCGAAACTCCCGGAAACTCTGTGCTGCTGTTAGAGAAACACTCAATCTTGGGATCCGAAACCTCGGCGAGAAACTCTGAAGTTATTCATGCAGGGCTCTATTATGCACCAGGCAGTTTGAGGGAACAATTGTGCATCAAGGGGAAGCAGATGCTTTACGATCTGGAAGATGTAATTGATTTGAAGAGGTGCGGAAAATGGATTGTAGCTCAGAACGAAAAGGAAGAAGAATATCTTGAGAACTTACTTAAGAAGGGTAAGGATTTGGGTATCCCACTTGAGTTTGTCAATATCGAGAAGGCAAAGGAGATGGAACCCAGTGTGAAAGGTAAGAGGATATTGAACTCTCCTTCCACTGGAATTGTTAGTGCGCACTCCGTCGTGGCCTACAGTGAAGCAAACCTCCTCAAGAATTCCGGCGATATAGCGCTCAATTCTAAGGTAACCGATCTTTCATTTTCACCGGCAAAACTCGAATACTCCGTTACCGTTACAACTCAACCCGACAACGAAACAACCACAATAACGACCACGAATCTCATCAACTCCGCAGGAAACTACGCAACCAACATATCCAACCTCCTCCTTCCACCCTCTCGACATCTTAAGGGCTACTACGCCAAAGGAAACTACTTCGCTTACACCGCATCAAAACCCAAAGTCAACCGTCTGATTTACCCATGCCCCGCAGACTTTGCATCTCTTGGAACCCATCTCACCATCGACTTGGCAGGGGGAATTAGATTCGGCCCTGATATCGAGTGGGTTGACAGCCCTGAAGATCTTGCTGTTAACTCTCAAAACAGGGAGCGTGCTTTCGAGGCTGTGGGAAGATACATGACTGGAATTGAATGGGAGCACTTTATTCCTGATTTTGCAGGTATTAGACCAAAGATTGTGCCCGATGGAAAGAAGTTCCAAGACTTTGTTATCAGATTGGAGGAAGGATTCCCTGGATTTGTCAATTTACTCAATATTGAGAGCCCTGGGCTGACCTCGTCTTTGGCGATTGGAGAGTACGTTGCCAAGCTGTACAACGAGAAAGTATAAAGGCTGAACAGGAAGTTTCTAACAGAAAGCATACAGTAGGTAGAAACAATAACTGTTTTTGAGAATATAGATAAAAGTTGTGTATAGACAGTGTTAATGTGTTAGATCTATTTTGTGTATATTGTATTTACATTGCAAGTATAATGATTCACCAGCCTCAAGAGCTCTCTGCCTCAGCAACAAGTTCTTTCACACTTTCACCTTTACTGAACTTGTCCATTTCTTCAAACAGTTGCTCAAATCTATGCACATCACCCATGACAATTTCGTCCAAATGGTACGACGTAAAGCCACATCTATGATCCGTAACTCTGTTCTGCGAGTAATTGAAAGTTCTCACTTTATCCGATCTGTTCGCTGTCGTAACCTGCGCAGTTCGTTTACTTTTCTCCAAAGCTTCTCGTTCCGCACGCTCCCTCTCGGCCAACCTCGCCCGCAGGATCATGAACGCCTTGGCTTTGTTTTTGTGCTGTGATCTGGCGTCCTGCATTGCAACTACAATACCAGTTGGAATATGTGTCAGTCTTACCGCTGAATCAGTGGTATTGACGTGCTGTCCACCCGCACCCCTTGCCCGCATAATGTCAATACGAACTTCATTTGGCGCAAAACTTCGTTCATCGTCGTTTTCATTGGTCGATTCGCCAAGTTGCGGAAGAACGACTACGGCAGCTGTTGATGTGTGTAAACGACCTTTAGTCTCCGTTGCCGGAACCCGTTGCACGCGGTGCACACCACCTTCGTATTGCAACTTTTCGTAACTTCCCGGAGTGTCGATACTCAGGATTGCTTCAGTAATTCCACCGTTCGGATTTTCTGTAATTGACACTATTTGATGTGCCCATTTCTTCTTGATTGCATAATTTATGTACATTGTTAGCATATCGTTTGTGAAAATCGTCGCCTCGGAACCCCCAACACCAGGCCGTAGTTCCAAAATTGTTCCTTTTTCAATGAAAGGGTTTGTGGGAACAAGTGCGGTTTGGAGTTTTAGCTTTGCTTCTTCAAACTCGGTTTCTGCATTGGGAATTTCAGTTTCGGCTTCAGACTTGAGATCGGGATCGGAGAGAAGTGTTTTGAGGTCTGTGAGATTCGTTTCGGCCGCTAGATATGCTTCGTATTTTTGTTTTATGCCATGAAGTTTGGAAAGCTTGGTTGATGCTTCGGGACTGTAGTCCTCAACCTTCGATAGTTCCTGATGCTCCTTGGCTATTTGTTGAGCCCGTTTTAGAAGAAGTGGATGGAGTCGGGGTATGTCTAAAAGAGATTTGTTAGGTATACCATTAAACTGAAAATCAAGGATAGCAAAAGTACATACCGGAATTAAATCTAAAAAATCCCCGAGATAATGGTTGAACGACTCTTCGAGTGAAACGAAAATTCAATCTCAACATTCTTATGAATCTGTGGGGATCTATAGTGAAGTATAGACTTTATTGAGAGAGATTCGACGGTTAACTTTTTTAAAATCTCTTGAAATTTTCACCTAAATCTTCACTCGTTACTTAATGCATATTTCTTAAGGTATATAAAATAAAGTGTATATAAGATTCTCTACTCTAGCTTGCGCTGATTGAGGAATTCATACTCTCAGTCTTATCATTACACCATTATAACCAACTTTCCCTAGCCACCCATGACAGACTGGCTTGCGACTCTCAGCGACAGGATATCCGAACGGGACGAGCGGGATCGGCGTAATTACGACTTAATTGAAGCCTGTAAGTTTTACCAGTGTCTACTATTACAATACCGTTGCAGTCACTAATCTTATTTATTAAAGTCGAGGAAGCGGCAGCGAGAGCGGTCAAAGCAGAGCAAAGGTTCCTAAATTCGTCGAAGTGAGTATATCAATCTGAAGCATGCAATAAAGACCGGCAGCTGACATGACAAAAGAGTTGATGATATAGCGATTGAGAAGGAACTGACAGAAAAAACTGAGCAACTTCTTTCAGTAACGAAAACCGCCGACCAAACAAAATCCCAGCTAGAGAACTCCAAATTAACGTAAGTACCATTGATATTTCACTATTTCATCAGATTCGCGAATTCTGACAGAGAATTATAGGATACAAAGGCTTGAATCTGAACTGGAAGAATACAAATCGCTTGCAGCAAAATACAAAGAGTCGTCACAGGCTTACCAAATAGAAGCCCAGAAGATCAAAGATGACATGCTAGTTCAGGAAATTCATGTCAACATGGCCGAAAAGAAAGCACAAAAGCTTGCTGAAGAAAACGAGGCTTTGGTGAAAAGATGGATGCAAAGGGCTGCCGACGAGGCTGAAAAGATGAACGACGCCAACCTATTTCTTCAAAGGTATGTTATTATCACGTTTGATCCATCTACAATTTTATGAGGATGTCAAAAACAAAAACAAAAAACGTCTATTAACAAAATGTACATTTTATGTAGTCTAGAAGAAGTTCGCAAAAACTCCGGTCAGTGACGTCTTGGTCTGGAACGTCTATTTTCTAAATAATTTCGAAGTGGCGATCTGTCAACGACAGATAAATAATAAGGTCCAGGTGTGCTTGTCCAACTAACACTGTTAGATGGGAACTCCTTTTTTTCCACTGTCAAAATGTTCAGTGGCGATTCGATATTGTGTTCGGAAATAACGTGGCCGGGCGGAACAAATGACTTCAAGGAAATGATCCTGCATCCATCTTTGAGATCCAAAAACATATCAATCAGATGGCTATTTAGCTTCCCATCGAATGCATAATTATTAACTAATAGAACATCAACTTTTGACATTGCCTTTTGTATCTCATCGTTGTGGACAAAACTAGCTGCAATCAAGTTGATTTGCCCAAGTTTAAGTCCGTACAATTTAGCCCTTTCTTCGAGCTCGATCTTTTGTTTCGCGGCTAAAGACGATGCGGTTTCCATAACTTCGCATCCCCAACTTTCACACCCAACTTCCAAAGCCGCCTGAAGAGTACAGTTCCCTACACCAGAACCCAAGTCGATGAATACAGAATCTGGCCTCAAGTCAGTCTCTTTGAACAATCTCGTCATAAATTCGGGTAAAAGCTCTCCATAAACATTATTTGAAAAAGCTTCATAATTTCTGAGTTCGTTTGATCTGGGGGAAACGACACGAGAATAAACTTGGTTAAGTAAAATTCTTGAAACTGCGATTGGTAATTGGGTCATTTGTTGGATACGTTCTCGAATTTCACCAGAAGCCTTTAGTTTTCGGATCAAGGTGTTATATTCTTTGATACTTGAAAGAAATTTATCGGGATCATTGTTTTTGACTGATCTTCGAAGTCTCCGTACTATACAATCCTCGAGGTTCGGATGTTTGATCTCGTTTCTATAAGATTCAGGAACGAAATAATTTGCTACCATTTCCATCACAATTTCAGTTTCTAATATTGGGTTAAACTCGTCTTCTTGTTTCGGTTTCATGGCACAGTATCTTTCTCTGAATCCAGTCACACAAGGGGGTTCAAGTATATATTGCAAATCCTTTTGAGCTTTGAAAACTGGCCGATAAAGCTGGGGTGCGAGTAACTGTGATGCATGAATAATATTGAAATTAGATTGAGTTGTGGATGAGTAAATCTCCCTACTATAAGAAGCAGCAGCAGGGGAAAACGAAGATCGTGGCGGCGGAGATACAGTTGTTGTGGTAGTCGACGATGGTGGCGGGGAAGTCGATTCAGATGTTATCCGGTTGAACTGTGCAAGGTCAGGTTTCTTTGCACGGCGTTTCGGAGCAGGCTTGGATACTTTTGGTGCTACCTTTGGAGGTATCGAAGGTGATTTGGAAAGTGGCTTTTTAGCTTTGACCTTGACGCTCTTGACCTTGATGCCTTGGGTTTCTGGGCTGCTACTTGAAGCTGCTGCTGCTGCTGGGTTCTTGAACTTGGAGAAAAACATCAGTGTGTTGATCCGATATAGTTTGACAGAATAGGAAAAAAAATTTGATGGTGTTGACGATGATGCCGAAAAGAATCTATATCAATAGATGGTAAGCTAAAGTACAAATGACACAGAATGAGAAGTAAAGATTGTTTCTATTGAATGAAATCCGACTATTTGATTTTGACTTGTTTGTTTCAAAAAAAAAAAGAATATAGTAGTAGAGAAACCGTTACGTATTATAGAAGAAAAAAGAAAAAGAGTAAAAAAATAAAAATAGTTCATTGCATTTTGACAACTTTTACTACTCCCATGCTTTATATACGATTGTTTTAGTGTGAAGTCTTATTATTTATTTATTTTTTTGAGCGAAGGAAATGAATAATTCTAATTTTGAAGAAACACTGACCATTTCATACGACATTACAGTTTTTACAGATTTCCAAACCAGCAAAATAGGTTCTGCCAAAATTTCTCTAATTTTTCACGCTATGCATTGTCAATAACCACCCACACCCACACAAGAACCTCCAAATCTCACCAACCACACAAAAAAAACATGTCAGACACCACACCACCAGACGATCCATTCGACACCACGTTACAAACGCTTTTAGTTCCACCTCTTGACAGCACGCTGGTGCAGCTCCAGAACCTGCAAGAGTCGCAAGCGGCGCTGCAGGCGCAGCTGGACCAGCTGGCGGGCACGATTGAGGAGTTTAGGAACGGGACACGGCCGGTTGAGTTGAAGGAGTTTATTGCAAAATTGAAATTGGGTCAGTGTAGGCTGGCGGCGCTGGAAAAAAAAATTGGAAGGGTGAAGGGAAGGGTTGAGAAGGTTATGGCGAGGGTGGAAGAGGGTGGGGCTGGAAGGGTGCTTGGGTAGTGGGGATGGGGGATGGGGGACGGAGGTTGGAGGTTTGGCGAGAATGGGAATGGTTTGCTTTAAAGTCGACTGGGACGTGATGTTGTTTTTTACGAACTGCCCAAACGTAGTCAGCTTTTCTTACTGTCACTAAGAATCATTTTGTTTCTTTCAAAAGCGTCTATGGATTACACTTGAAAATTTATTTGTTTCTTTTCGATTTTGCAAAATATTATAGTGAAGCGATTGAAACGAACTACTCATTGGCGTATAGACATCACAGTACTCTATGGCCCAACTAGGATGCGATACAATTGATTCAAAATCACTTCCACACGTTCGGCTCACTACAGATTGTATAGGGTTATTGCGAATGCGTCTATTTGACTTCAAACTATACATTCAACCGTGCTTAGTGCTATTTGCTATTTCTATAGCCAAAACACGCAATGCTTCGTTATATAAAAGCTAATATTGAAATGTATAAAACTTCATGACGATAGCTTGTGCAGTGTACAGTATGTGTCCTTATTTAGATATATCATATGTTATTAGGACAATACGACGAGGATAAGTTTGGTATACATTGAATGTATGTCACAGAGTGGCAACGAGCTAGTTTGAACAGGACCAGCAAAGTATTTTTGGTGTCAGTATCGAAAGATATTGAAATTAGTCAGTATTTTGTATGCTAAATATTTGCTCCAGAAAAAAATAATCTGTTTGTACGTTTTGGCTCATAATAATATTATATTTTATTGTAATCATATCTAGATTTCTAGATTTGTTTATAACCTACCGTGCATCAAGATTTCATGACGTTATTCTATCGTATAGTTATACATTGCCCATAGCTATGTGGTAAAGTAAATAGCTCAAAGCAAAACGATAATGGACTGGGAACTTGCACAAATTGTAGGAGATGGATAAATTCATAAATTCAATACTACTTTACAATTCAGTTTAAATTTACTTTATCTTCGTCAGATATCATTTTTTGTAGCTGTGGGAAACGTCCTCTGCTAATAAGTACCCTAGAATATCAACATTGCCGTTAATTGTTGTTTTTGTTGTTTTGTAATCAAATAGATACCAAAAGCCTTTTTCCAGGTGAAGAAATGGAAAGTTATTTTATAAAGCTACGAATCTTGAGCGTAGAGAAATAAACCCAGATAAGTAGGCGTGATGGTGGCCAGTTTAAGATATGTGTTGATAATTTATGATTGAGGTTATTGGATATTTATTGTCTTAAAATGATACAGGACAAAACAGAGTATTCAGTGAGTTCGAATGAAGTAATCAAACTTTTACGTAGTACAATGCCCTGTAGTAGTAGTATAATTGACAAATGGTTGTAGATAACTGCAAGCTTTATCCTATTCCACGAGCATGGATTACGCTTTTCAGAAGTTCTTAGAACTAAAGTGATTCCTCTATAAAAGAGAAAATAACGCGTAGTCCAGCTAGGGTCGGATTAACAGCTATTCACACATCACAAAACAAATATCTTTATTCTACATAACGTGTCTACAATAAAAGGTCGATTATCAAATAACAAGTTCTTCTAGTTTTTCTTTTCATTGTTGCCTGCAAATCTAGGAACCAAAATCTATCCAATAGAACAGAGATTTGCGTATCGATATATACTAAATTTATATGTTCTATGAAAGAGTTAACTGAGTTCCTTGGTCACCACGACGACTACAAGCCTATAAAGTATCCAACACTTTTAAGAGCTTTACCAAATATAACGAGGTCAAGTCCAACTTCAATTTTGAATTTTTTACAACTACCTTTTATCACCGCAAGCGCACCTTACCTCCCAGCTGAACACTTGCACCGCACCAACCACGCTTATAATACACCTCCAGGGTGCGCAAGATTAACTTACGATAGTTTTTAATTTTCATTATCAAAATTTGAATTTTTTGACTTTTAGGTTTTAGATTTTAAGTTTTATACTTTATGCTTTTTTTCTTGGAGGAAAAGAGGAGAGGGAGAAGGAAATTTAGCCAGTTTAGAATTTTACGGGAGGTTGCTCGTGGAGGCTTGGGAGAGGTGTGGATTGTAAGGTCTTGGGAGAAGAAATGAGAATGGATGGTTGAGTCGATGTTTGGTAGTTGGTTGACAGGGAGTGGGATGTAGGGAGTAGCAATGATTAATTTAGTTGGTAGCTGTTGAAGAACCACTGGTGGTTCAGTCTAATAGGCTAAGACTTGACAATACGAATGATAATATATAATTGAATTGAGACAAGTGATGATGATTCAAACAGACCTTTAGAAAGTCTAAGAGTTTTGACAGAAAATGACAATGTTTAAACTTTTTTTGTTTTCTTGTCATTCATTCATCAATATATCCAGATTGCTACTAATACCGCCGTAATAAATCCATTTAGGACCGTCGTAGCCTCGTAGGTATTACATGTGACATAGATTATATACAAAATGATTTACGATATGCCAGATGATATCAAAGCTACAGTTCGTTTTGACAAGTACAGTACGAACAAAATTTTAATGAAGGTCAAAATCAATGAACTGATCTTTAAAAGTCTGATGTTCAGTATTGTTTAATTCAACATGACATGTGGTATTTTATTTATCGATAAGTCTGGCTAGGTTATTATTGAAGGTAAGGTAGGCCTGAGAATCCGTAAGGAGTAAAGTTTGCATTAAAGTTTTCAACTTTTAGCTTGCAGTGACAACGTCATTCATTCAATTCTTGTTATTTTTATGATAAACACAATTGCGTTATTCAGCTTTTAGTCGTTTGCCTTTGCTCTGCACTGTTCTTGGTTGTATTATGACTGTGTTGTGTTTATTATAATGTCTATATAGATATACAAAATATCTATTATTGTTACAATAGTTGCAAACTACTGTTGCTTGAACTGTGCCTGTTTTTTTCCTTTGGTTTTTCTCCCCTATCAATAAATCTGAAATCTTTTTTTTTCTTTTTTTCTTTTCTCCACTAAAAACACCCCAAAAAGTTAGGACTGCATCATTAACATTTCTTTTTTCTATTCCTTTTGGTTGGAGATAATTTTCCCTGAATTTTTTATTTTTTTATTTTTTTTAAATAATATCAATTATATATTTTTTTGAATTTTTATTTTCATTTTTATTTCATCCTTTATTTATTCTCTGCATTTTTATTTCTTTCCTAATTTCTCGTAAATATCAAACGTATTCCTCTCTACTTATCCTCCGCACTATTCACAGCATAACTCAACTCATCACTAGATCTATCGCATCATATCTCGCCTTATACAATCCAGATCGATATCGATACAGTTTTACTGACTCCAAAATCTTTCATTCACTTCATCTAGATTGAGAAAAAGAACAAAAAATGCTGCTGGCATTAGGACCAGCGGTTCCAGCACAGACTTATAAACGACCGGTCACAAAGAATGCTCTCACAACAACTGTTCAAAATAGAATCTCGGTGCTCAAGTATATCAGAAATGTGTATGTCTCACAAACTGTTTATCACGATTGGTTTCATGTGGAAAATGTCGATAAGAGCTAACCTTTGCTTTGATTTGCGTTGCTTTCCTTGATTTGGCCCTATCAGATATCTCGGTGAAGATGTATGGCTTTACACAAACAAAATCGAATGTCATCATCTAAGACAGCTTTTCAATACAAACCAGTAAGTTTTCGTGATGATCGTCCTTTTTTTTCTTCATTTGTTCATAATCAGCTATACACTGATTGTCATTGAATGCCACCATGTCATCCTTTAAACTTCTAGTCTAACCTCACTTGTCTTTTAACTTGTTTGTTTGTTTGTTTGTCTAGTAATGCCTCATACTTTTTACTCGGCGTGAATTTAGGTCAGCTATCTCACGAAAAGTTCCATCACATGTGTCATTTCCTTCACATGTTGCAAGGCTTTCTACACTACTTTGACTACCAACACCAAAGGCGTCTCAACGCAATCAAAAAAGCGAACCCATCACCACCAAATGTCGCCGCAAACAAAGTGTCGCCAACTTCAACGTCCGCCCTAACAAGGTCTCACACACCGAAAAGTACAAGCTCGAAAAACTCATCAGATGACTCAAAAAGTAGCAGCGGTGGGAATGGAGGTGCAAAGAGAAGCCATTTTGGCGTGTTTTCGCTGAAAAAAGGTGGCAGGCTGTTTGGTAAACATTCGGATCAGAAAAAGGAATCGCGCAAGGGATCTCACCATGGAGGCAGTGGCCTAAGCTCATTATTTCACCATGGAAACTCTTCTAGTAGCAAACTTCAGCATATCGATAGCACAGACAAGAACCAAAAAGAACGGAAAAATAGTAATGCTACGTCGCTTCAACTGAACGGCGAAGATTTCGAAGCTAGTGATGACTATGACGAATACGAACTTTCTTCGGTAAACTCAATGAGCTCTGACGCACTCTCGGCAATGGGACTCTCTACGAATTCAAGTAAAACTCGAACAGGCTCATTACCTTTTTTCCCCTCGACATTAGCGATAAAAACCAGCAGCACATTTTCATACAAGTCACAGGACATTTCAGGATCCGACTCTTTCGAAGCCTCTTCGGAACAAGAGCAAGATAAAGTAGGCACAGGCAGCTACCGTCGCAACGGCATGCATGACCAATTTTTCCAAAACCTTAGAGCAAACAACCCGCAAGTCAACGAAAATATTATTTCTCTCCCCACCAAGCTCCCATCGTCACTACCGAAGCACTCGCAAACACTGCGTCTACTTGAAAAAATTATAATCACCCATGAGGAAGATCTACCGTTCAAGCCGGATGGGATGGAAAGTTACATTACTCTGCTTGACCTCTTAATTGACATATACCGCTCGGTGCGGGTCCATATCGAGAACATGATTCAGCCGAAACGCATTGAGCTGGAGGACCTGGACCGGGCGATAGCGGCGGTCGAGGTGCTGGTCAGGAGGATATCGTTTTCGGAAAGTATTATGGTGCTCGATGCGCAAACGAGAAATGGAAAGGGAAGGAGGAGTAAGGATGTGCTGGAAAAAGAGATTTTAAGGTATCATGCAAAGTTTGGAACTGGCGTGCAGGGTCTTCAGACCAAGTAGGTTCTTCTTGGGTGATGGTGGTACGAGTGTATATATATATATATATACATTTGTGTATGATGTGTTTAGAGATGTATTGTATATACATGATACATGTGTGTACGTGATGAACGATATTATTGAGCTGAAGACAGAAAGTGTAGGTGGGTCGGGTCAGTTGAGTTCAGTTCAGTTCAATTAGGGGTATCAAAGTGACTTTGCTTTATGTCGTATTTGACTAGAACATTTAATAATTGTGCTTATGTACACTTTTGTTTTCCAATAAAGTAAAGTAACCAACGTCGAGACAACAGATAAGGTAAGTACTTTACCTTTCCATCCCATTTAACCACCTCCCATACTTACAGTGAAACGGTACATCATCCAATCACATTTCGTGTTTTTGGCCATTATCGATAGGCCGCTCTCTTTTTTTTCTTTACTTTCTAGATAAGCGTATGGGAGTGTGTTTGAAGGATAGTTAGGTTAATGAGATTTTGGGATGAACGATAAAGGGTTAGTTGTAATGTCTGTTGTTATGAGGATGATTTTTAGTGCCTGCCTTTTCTTATCGCTATATTAATTTAGAGCTTACAGAGGTGCTCACACTTATTATTATGCATGAAAACATTTGACGATTTAAGATATATTGCCGCTTACTTTACTGGTCTAGTCTACTGTAGTCTAGTAGAGATAATAAACCAACAACATACAACTAAGTTGAACTAACTAATCAACTTTGGGAAATAGACCTGTTAATTATTATTATACAGGAACTAATTCTATACGCTAAAATGTATTGTGTCACGATGAGTGTATGTTAGTACTGTACGGTACAACGGGAAGATCTTTTTTTAGAGGCTACCGTAGTGAAAGGCACCAAAATTGTTGTAAGTCTGACTGTCTGACACGCGAGCAACGTGATGCTGGTTAATCGCAGAAAAAAGTGACATGAAAGAAGGGCACATAACAAAAAGTTGACATATACCGGTATACCAGCTTGCAAAAATGGCTTATTATACGACTGCTATGTAGAGTTGGTCAGTTCCCAAAATTTGTCGTTCCAGAGCAGTCTTGTATTGTGAAATGAACCATTCCCACCTTAACGGCACTATCCCAAACCAAACGGCATGTTATTACCATCTCCAATATTCCAGCGCCTCTCGCATCGAAAAAAAAAAAGAACCCCGTCTCCCCTCTTGTCCCTTTTCAAAAGAAAAAAATATAACGGTCAAACTTCTGGCACCACACTTTCATGAATCATCGTAAAGCCATTTAGCAAAAAGCTTAATATTGGGTAGTATACTGTACTGTACTGTATCATGTCATATTCATGCTACCATTTGGGAGATGGTTTGGAGATTAGCTTTCTTTTGGATTTTCTTTGTGGGTGATGGTTTTTTTGACGGGTTTTATTATCGGGTTGGGATGGGTGATAGAAATTGCCTTATCTCACGTGAAACTTACGTACTGTAGATACTAGTAAAGATAGTGAATTGAGAGAGAAAAAAGTTTTTTTTTATTTTTATAATGATTAAAGCGTTGACAGGAGTTTGGTCGTCTTTCGTTTTTGGTTCAAAAGTGTTTATGTCTATTCAAGAAACAATAAAGAAGTAGGAATAGAGTCGGGTTTAGTTACTGAAATATCTTTTTGCTATTCTCATTCTTTTTTTTTCTCTTATTCGTTCATTTATACATTTACAAGGAAAGAGATATATAAAACAAAAAAAACATAGATCTCTCATCAAATGTCATTATATCCATCCAACCCCAAATCCCGATGGGCCCTCGGACTGTTCCTGCTCAGCATCGTCGTCGTTCTCTGGGTCGCTTCCGGGTTTCTAATCAACGAAATATTTGAGTCCGGCGAGTACAGGAAACCGTATTTCGTGACTTACCTCAACACGGGGACGTTCACCGTCTACCTGATCCCGAGTATCATTGAGTGGTGGAACAAGCGGAATGCGAAAGAGGCAGGTGTGGAAGGTGGAGTTATTGGACTGGAATCGCAGATTAAAGATGTCGACGAGGAGCGTTTGGGTCTGCTGCCGGCTGATCAACAACAGCATTTCACAAATTCTACTGCAAATAGCATAGCCAGTCTCAGTGCGACAATAGAACCATACACCCTAAAAGAAACCGCATTTTTCTCACTCCAATTCTGCATCCTCTGGTTCCTCGCCAATCTTCTTTCCAACGCCTGTCTTTCCTACACCTCCGTTTCCAACTCGACCATTCTGCTCTCGACCTCCGCCTTCTTCACGCTTCTGATCGGCTCCTTTTTCAAAGTCGAAAAGTTCACAACCCCAAAACTCATTGCCCTTCTCGTCTCCATCTCCGGTCTATACCTGACCACGCACTCGGCGCCCACCGACCCAGCCGCCGCCCCGTACCCCAACTCCTGGCTCGGGAACCTCATGGCGCTCGCGTCCGCGCTCGTGTACGGGCTCTACACCACGCTCCTAAAGCTTTCGATCGGCGACAACGAGCACGACCGGCTCGACATGACTTTGTTTTTCGGGTTCGTCGGGCTGTTCAATCTGGTCCTGCTGTGGCCGGTGATTGTTGTATTTCACTACGCTGGCGTCGAGCGGTTCGAGCTGCCGCCGTCGTGGGCGGTGTGGGCAATTGTGCTGGTCAATGCGGCAACTACGATTGTGTCTGACTTTTGTTGGGCGTGGGCGATGATTTTGACGTCGCCGCTGGTCGTCACTGTGGGGCTGTCGGGGACTATCCCGGTGGCGGTGTTGGGTGAGATGCTGGTTAAAGGGTGGATTGGAGAGGTGGGGTATTATTGTGGAGCGGCGGTTATGGTTGCGGCTATTGCGTGGGTTTCGAAATTGGAAAATGAGGAAGCGATGAGGGGGGATTTGGAGGAGGAGGAGTGAGATACCATACATTGTTTGGTTAACAGTTTGCATTTTGTTCCTGTTTTGTTTGTTGTTTTTTCAGCTTCTTCTTTTTTTTTTTCCAGCTTTATGTTGTTTAATGACCCCGACCTTTTTCTTCTTGGGTGACTCTCAAGATGGCGGATTATATATATGATAGAGATATATTCATACACAAAAGTACACATTATATAGAATACCAGTTTAATCCTTGGTGGGAAGGAGTTTTCAAAAATGTTTTGTTACATCGATATATATAGATCTAAAATTATATAGATCTGGACGATTATTTTCACACTAAAATAGTCCATGAAGGGTATTTCTGCAAAGTCCTATAGAGCCATATTGACAAAGGACTAAATCAAAAATATAATGAAGAAATAGCAGTCGTGCACTGTCCATATACTATTTAATTCAATGGATAACAACATTGGTCTCTATGGGTGGGTGTATTGAAAATAATCCAGAACAAAAAATAAAAAATAGATTAGCGTACGCAATGACTTTTATTGTGATTTCACTGATTTGGACCGCATGAAAGGTTGTAATTTATAAGGATCGGTATTTATATGGGACCATATTGAACTGTTTATATGGACTTATGGAATGGAACGGGGTATGCTGGGGCTATCCGAGTATATACACTAAGTTTTTGAAGAAGGAAAAATTTTGGATCATTATAATATTATGATATTATGAAATATACAGAATATGTTGGAGTTCGATAAGAGTATGTTTAAGGAAATATATATATTTACAGGGACGAATGTCATAATATGGTGTACGATTAAACTTCAAATTATACAACCAAAAAGGCATTCAATACATCAAAATAAAAACTACTTAAATACAATGCTGTACACGATCAACTATCCACTATCCACACATTCCGACACCAAAGAAAGAGAAAAAAAAAATGTTTACAAAAACCTCTCCTTGTTCTGCACCATATACTTTTCTGCCTCCTCCTTCGTCGCCTCCGGGTTCTCCAACTGATACTCGACCAAGAACTGCAACGCCTCCGCCATCCACTTCCCTCCCTTAACCCCATACAACTTCGAAAGTTCCTTCCCGTTCACAATCGGTTTCATTTCCCACGCATCGCCCAGGTCCATTTCGTCCACGAGCTTGAACAAGGTCTCGTACTTCTGCAGCACCTCGGACCGGTGATCTTGAGCGGTCGGTGAGACGAGGTCTTTGAAGGCAGAGTAGAGGAAGAATAATCGCCAATGCTCGCCGGCTTTGCGGACAAGAAGACCGAGCTGAAGGCGAGTCAAGTGGGAAGCGGAGGAAAGAGTGTGCGGGCCCATGTCGAGCTCGTGGAAGGTTTGGGCTTTGCTAACAGTTGTAGCGTCGTTGGTTGTAAGCATTAGTCCTTCGCGAATCACTTTGGATGTTCCGGTTGCGGGCTTGTTCTTTTCGTCAATCACGATTACACCTTCGAAAGAGTGCAACGCAACAGCGAGCCAAAACTGTAAAGCTATCGTCTCGTTCTGCCTTTCCTCGTTGTAGATTTTGTTGATGAGTTCGCTTTCAGATAGCATGAATTGTACCGATTCCAATGCTTTTTCCAAATCGGGGCTGGGGAGGGTGAACGATCTGTTAGGGTAAAGCCGTTCGGGCAAATAAAAGATTTCCGAGTAAAGTCCAGATACCTCAACAAGGGCCAAACAAATTTCCGGACGTGAACTTTTTAATGCCTTACCCATTTCGATACCGACCCGTTCGCGGCTGATCTTCTTGAGCAACGCATCTTTAATTCGCGGGTCTTTCATTGCTTCTACGCATTCAGGAGCAATTTGGAACCCGAAGGTGCTTGCGAATCGGATCAGTCTGAGGATTCTTAGCGGGTCATCGTTGAAAGTTTCGAAAGGCGTAAGCGGGGTGCGGAGAATTCCTTGCTCTAGATCGGATATGCCCTTGCCGGTGAAATCTTCGACTTTTTGTTCTTGGATATTGTAGAATAGAGCGTTCAAGGTGGCATCTCTGCGGTAAGCGTCGTCTTTGGCGGTGCCGAATTGGATTTCAGGAACCCGGCTGTCATCTGCGTAAACCTCGCTTCTCAAATTGACGAAATCAACGTCTAATCCGTATAGCTTGGTGGTGGCAGTTTCCAAATGTTTTGATTTTTCTGGGTTCTTTTCGATTTTGTGAATGTGCCTTGCTGCAACACCCAGGTCTTGTGCGTTGTCCGTGATATACTGATTCAAGCCTTCCGCAAACTCCAATCCTGAAATGTTGTTGATTGCGATATCCAAGTCGTTGCTTTCTTTTCCAAGGAGTTTATCCCTCACCCATCCTCCTGTGATTCTAGTTACCAATGGGTCTGAATCTGGATGGTTTTGGTCATAGTGCGAACAGTAATGGAGAATCAGCGATTGAATTTTTTCTTCTGTTTCTGACAATTTCACGGGCTGCAGTTTCCCTGGTCTAAAAGTGTCCCGGGACAGTAAAGACGTGATGATGTTAGAGGCGGTATGCATTTTTTGACGATGGCGTAGAAATTGTGTGAATGGTGAAGAAAAAAATCTTCGTATCATGATCTCTTTTCTAACCAATTTGCAGAAGAGTCTATGCTTTGATCTCCTTATGTATTTTATTTACGCTCACCCTCTCACACTCACAAAAAAAAAATTGTCCAAATAAAAAAAATGCAAGTTGATTGTTGAAATCTTCACTGTATAGTGGTACAGTAGCTGATACCCAGATATTGTGTATGAATTATTGCGCAAGTCTTTTATATAAAGTTCTGTTTATAGTGAAATGTTTTTATTAGCGTTGAGGCTTATATTGGAGGTGTAAATTTTAATGAATTAGCTGTTGTTCACAGATCAAGACTTAAGATATCAATTTTAAGCTGAAACTTTTACAACAAGCACTTTAGCACTTGTTTACTTACTATACATGGCACTAACCAAAATCCACCATGCCTCAGGGGCAAAAAAGTATTAACTACAATACTGTACGTCACAACGTTTGGAACTCAAAGTATTCAACCCGTCTCTGAGCCATATTGTCAGGGCACTAGCACATTGAATCAAAACGAAAGATAGCGTACACAGAGAATAAATACAATGACGTCGATTGATAGTTACCGGTGTATCATACTAACTATGATTTATATGTACAGTACTTTAACAAGTTTGCTGGCGAAGAGCAAGCCAAAATTATTCCCGTTGAACCCTGACGTGACAGGTACTCTTATGGGTCATGTGAGCGTCATAGAGATTTCCCTTAGTTCAATGGCCTTTACCTTCAAATTTGAAATTTAAGCTGCATCGATAACCATGCTGATGGCATGACACGATGGGTAAGGAATTGACAATTGCGGTAGCAGTGTGTCATAGGAGCCTACTGGAGATTCTGTTTCTTCAGGACTGACTTGAATATGTAGGATACTCTAAAGAAATCAAATTAGAGCTTTCAAGTGTAGTATTGTTGTACAGAGAAACTTTGGGTATTTGTGAACAGTCGCATACTGAAGTACGATACTTTTGTAGAGTTAAAAGGTCGGTACCTGACAAAATCAATTAATTGTGATAGGAACCCGGATCGTGAGCAAGTTCAAATGGCAGTTGGATTATTGTTGGTCAGCTAGTTCTTACCTAGAGTATTCACTATTTATGCTAGTCTGATAGTTAGGCATTGTTTACTAAAATTTCAATTTTCTTTGGGAACCCCAAAAACCGAAAGCTGTGGGGTAAAAACTAAATATGGGTACAAAATAGGGACAAAAACTCAATTGCAATCTACTTGAGGACTAGATCTAATGAAAATCAATAATTGAGGCCTTTATGAAGAGCCTTACTGACAGTTATCTTTATTTCTGATATTTCACAACATTGTCAAATGACTACTACTGCCTCTGTTTCTGACACCAATGGGAATAAACATCTGAAATTCAAATTTCAAAACACAAACAAACCGGTAGCGGAACCTTAGCTAGCAATTAACATTATTTTTGTACACTATCGTTGCCTACTTAAACCACCGTGAGTTGCGCACAGTAGCGCAAGTGTTAATAGCCAATGCAGAATGATTCGTTTCGATTTTTGTGATGCAAAAGCGGGAAAGACACATGTTTATCAAATTGTGTATTGCCATGATGCTGAGTAGAGTAAGGAAGGCGCTACGTTGTTGATACTTCCATTCCTTCTTATTTGATTCATAATGACTAGCCCAGCAATACAGTTCATTTTCAGCAATTACAGTTACATGCAAACTTTTCTTGTTCTTTAAACACAAACAAACTATCATGTGAGTCGTGGTTAATATAAAATACTCAAGTCTGGGGTAGCAACCATGTAACCATAATAATGTGCTGCTCTACAATATAATATTAATATAAATAGGCCCCTCAATTCCTCTTTAATATTATCCATTTTTTACTTTATACTCTTGCTAAACATTTAACAGTATAAACCTCACTCCTTACAGCTATATCATATTCTACAATGTCTCACCAAATCCGCGATAACATTCCCAAACACCAGAAGAACTTCGATCCGTCTCCCCGTGTTAGGCACAGCGACAAGCACAGATTGAGATCTGACCAAGGAGTAGCTCCCAAATTTGTGGACCCTAACTTGCTTTCAGATGGAGAAGATGAGATGGAAATTCAATTGGCTGAAACCAAGCTGAAGAAGCTCAAACAAGACGCCGAAAGAACCAACTTTGGTATTCCTCATATTAAAGACAAAATTTCAAAGCTAGAAGTCGAAGTCGAGTCTAAGAAGACCCAAAGAGATGACAACAGTTACGCAAGAAACTTTGAAATCCTGGATACTGAAAGAGGAAAGAGTTCTACTGAGCAAAGAGAGGTCGCTTTGACAAATATCGTCAGTCGATTGGTTTCCGGAAACGAACCTGACTTGTATAACAGAAAGCACATGGAACTCCTTCATCGTGCGATCGCCGGTACTCAATCAGATGAGGAGACTGCCAATGCTCTGAAAGCATACATTCTTGAAGCTTTCTTAGATCTTGACGATTCCTTTGATTTCATCAAAGTCAACACTATGCCTTTGTTAGCCCAGAGAATGAAGGACGTTGCCGACGTCTCTTCTGAGAGTCGTGCAAGTTACGTGACTGCCTATGGTATCATTCACTACCACATTTCAATTGGCGCAAGCGATTACAAGCTTGAAGAAAAAATTGATGAAATCCTTGATATTCTTAACGAATCAAGTGCAGCGAAAGATTTTGAAGTAACAACTGCTGGCATTGTTACTCTCGCTCTGATGGTTGCGTCTTCATCCAATTGTAACTTTGTCATTAAACAGGCAATTCCCGGCGTCGTTGAACTGCTCAAAGACGATGATTTGGAAGTCCGTAAATTGACGGGTAAGATCATTGCGCTCTTCTACGAACTTTACGATTTCTCTGAACAAAATGAAGGTACCGAAAATGAACACGAATATGGTGGTTTCCGTTACACTATCCCCACTGTTGAAACTAGCTACGTCATTGACCTTGTCAAGGACTTGGTTGAGGACACCCCTAGAAACGTTCCTAAACGTGAAAAATCTGAGTTTAAATCTAACTTTAGAAAGGTCCTTACAACTATTGAAGCAAGACTAGTTCCCTTGGGACCCAAGCAAGCTGAATATTTGGGTGACAAAGCTTCCGATATCATTTCTCATTTGCACTTTTCTGGTTCCAGAGCTATGCCTTTGTTGAGTTGGCACCAACTGTTCTTGACCAGTGCTCTCAAATGGGTATATGGCGAGGGGCTCCAGACCTATATCACTTCTGACTCTGTCGTGCGTGATACTATTTTGGATGCTTCAACAGAAACCTTGAACTTTTCAAGAGAGACTGAGTACATTACTACTAGAGACAGTGATACCAAAGAATTGCCTGAATTCAAGTCTCATGTTCAACCTGGTGACACGAAGGCTCTTGAAAAGGAAATCAAAGCCAACAGAGATATCAAGAACAAAATGCTTCAAGGGGAGATTTAGATGGACTAACTTCAATGAGCTCCTTTTTGTTACGTATCGTAAATGCCTATAAATTCATAAACTGTTCAATTGAATAAATTTTCAAATCTTTACAAAATCGTCTCAAGACTTCAAAACTTATATTATTATGTAAACTAAATATTGTAAGCAGTGTATACACATTGCTGTGGTGGAAAAAGTTGCTTCTGTGTATACTGTAAGTAAAGAATAGAAATTTCTGACAATAAAATTTTACCCTCTTTTAAAAAGCAATAGCAAACATTAGCAAGCCATCCTTCTCTTCTCATATCAGTGCTCTGGATGCCTTGTGTATTGCTGGTTTTGTTACAAGTGCTCAATCAGGTGTTTCTCAATTGCACAAACACACAAAACTTTGTAATCCACTAAAATCTACTGGTTTTCCACAGTAAAAAAAATCAACATATCACGTGAAAATGGAACTGAATTAATAATTCAATGGCGAAAATCGATAGAAAAAAAAACTCGGAACATTTTTATGCTTCGATTTTTTGTCTCCTCAATCATCCTCGTCATCATATCACACCTACACCAACCTACACATATACACATCATACGAATATAGTAATCAATGTCAGTCATTCAAATCACCAGTGATTCTCAGTTCACGGACATCACAACATCCGTCGACCCATCCACACTTCTTGCCATCTACTTCAACACGCCATGGGCCACACCCTGTGCACAGATGAACAGCGTCTTCAGTTCTCTTGCCGAGATCCACCCCACCGCCAAATTCATCTCCGTGAACGCCGACGAGTTCCCGGACATCAGCGAGTCTTTCGACGTCTCCGCTGTGCCCTACTTTGTGCTCGTGCGCGACTCCACCATCCTCAAAGAGCTGTCGGGAGCCGACCCCAAAATGCTCGCAACGGCTATCCAGGCCGTGCTGGAACCAGGGACCGAAAAGGACGCGGCGTCGGGGTCGGGCCAGGGAAATAGCGAAGGCTCGCATGCTGGCGCGGCGGCTGCGGCTAAGGAGGAACGTGAGGAGGAGGAGACAGAGGACGATTTGAATGCGAGGTTGGAGAAATTGGTCAATGCGGCTCCGGTTATGCTGTTTATGAAAGGTACCCCGGCGGCGCCCCAGTGTGGGTTCTCGCGTCAGTTGGTTGCGTTGCTGAGAGAAAAGCAGGTCAGATTTGGATTTTTTGATATTCTGAAGGATAATTCGGTTAGACAAGGATTGAAAACTTACTCGGACTGGCCCACTTTCCCTCAGTTGTATATCAAGGGTGAATTGCAAGGAGGGTTGGATATTATTAAGGAATCGGTACAGGAGGATCCTGACTTTTTCACAAATGCATTAGGTGACGACGCTTAAGAGAAAAAAAAATGGAGTGATATATACATATTGGATATGAGTAGGATGTTATGAGCTTTTGGGATTAGAATTTGTATAGTCAAGCAAATAGGAAAATACCATATTACATCTGATAATTTTACGAATGCAATACATTTAATGTAGGCGAGATGCGAGGTGTATCACTTGGATGTGTCTGTCAAAATCAGATAGATATCTGGTCACTAAGCCTGACCTACTAGTTGTTTCCCGCTTATAGTAGTCCATGGCATAGATGTAGCCTATTGAGTAAGTAGCATTCTAGTCTAGGATATTAATATCGATACATTGTTCGTAACTATCAAGATATAAACGAAACGATCCAAAGTCTCTGTTTCCAAATCTCTACCTTCTGGGGTCTACGGCCACATAAATCCAAACTCCAAATTCTGTATCTAACCCCAATTAAACAATTCTTCTCCAAAATGGTATCATTCTATCAAAATGTTTTATTATTTTTTATTCCCCAATTATTTATATATATACTTGAGTGTATATACATTGATTCGATTGTATTATAATATGGTATAAAATGCAAAATCCTTTACTCAGTCCCCTATATAAACGGCGTTCATTGTTGTCTAACACAACCTCATTTCTTTCTTTCTCAGAACCCGGATCAAATTAGTTCCAAAGATCCATATCCTCTTCGTATCCGGCCCACCCATCGTCCTCTGCATGCTCAGTTGTATCCGCGTCAATCTCCTCTTCATCATCATCCTGTACGTTAACAGGCGGCGGGGGTGTGTAGTGTGACACAAAGGCATTGGAATCTGCCTCCTCGCAAAGCTCAAGAATCGATTCTTTTGGTAAATTCTTGAACGCAGGAGACCTGACTATTTGCCCCCAGTGTCGGAAACAATGCAAAGCAGCATTCCTTCTAATCACTTCTTCTTCTGCTTCTAGCGCTCTTTGCCATACAACAACGGCATTGGAATCCGTTATTCCAAGTTTGGAAATGGCTTCGATACATAGAGCCCGTAATCGAGGAAGCTCGTAAAGATTGGCAAGAACTAACAGACCAGTTGTGTCTTCCATTGTGCAGCCATCAATGGAGTCGCGATACATAAACTCAATCAACTTTCTAACCCAAGATATAGGCTCCGGGATATGAAGCTTTCTCGATTGGAACTCAGTCATCCGGCTGCTAATGATTCTACTAAAATGAGGCCATCTGGCACACAAAACCATCATGTGCACCTTTATCGGAGCAGAAACTTTGAATCCAGGGTGAACGGGCACTGAAGGTTCGATTGGAGACTCCGAAGGAGACTGTATATCGTCTGTTCTATTTCTTTCTAATCCAGGCGAAGCTGCTTTATTAGCAAGCAAATTAGAATCAGATTCTGAAAGTCTTAAACTTGGAGACTGGCGAGCTGTGATATCCAGGCTGAATTCGTCGATTTGAGCAGAGTCGAAAGGAGGAGCTAAAGGTGCAAACAAGGGAGGTCTAACATTTCCTTCGACTGCCGTTATTTCGAAATCACATAGCTCGGATCTATTAAAAAACTCAAACATGTCGTGTGCTATTGTTCCCGTTCGTGATCCTGAACCTCTCTTTCTTGATTCCATATATCCAAACTCTGTCAAATCTAGTGTGAAAATATCCGTCAACCTACCATCATCTAAAGCCGTACCAGGCTGTCCTAACAGTATAAGATTAGACTTGAAACTAACCATATGATGCCATGTGTAGCCATCAAAGTATTTGCTGCAGTCACTGATGATGCTTCTAATTTTAAGAGTATCCAAATCCAAAGCCGAAATACTTGTTTCCACATTTCTTATTGCTGATCCTGCAGTAACCACATCTAGCATAGTTCCAGTAACACCATCGCCATACATATGAATACCCTGATTAATCAACGAAGTTTTTATTTGATCTTCCATTGGAATAATAGTCACATTTCCGATTGCGTCTGTTTCTAGATCGTACCAAGAGAGATCAGATATTCTATCCATCTCTACATTCATCCCACCAAATGCCCAAATCTTATTATTGTAAAGCGTTATCGTATGACCAAACCGAGGAACAAACTCCAATGGACCATTCCATGTCTGAGTGTCGAAATCGAACCAATATAAATCTTTTGCTACATCTTTCGAGTTTAAAAGCCCACCACTTACATACATTCGTTTGCCATTCTCGGATAAACAAGCTGCATGTCTAAATCGAGGGGGTGGAGCAACATCAACTTCTTGATAAAACCACTCATTAGCATTCATGTTGTAGTAATAAAGATCATTGGTGGCAGGTTGTTCTTCACTCTCGCCTCCAAAAATTACTATATGAGAATCTTTCGCAATAACTGAATGTCCCGACAAAGCAAGGTGTGGGCGTCCAGGTAATTTGCCCTGTGTCGAGAATCTCTCCCATATATCTGACTTCAAGTCGAGAACATGAACAAAACTATCCACTGCAAAACTAGTTAGTAAACTTCCAATATAGCTAAGTAGAATAAAAACTTACCTTCGTCGGTATACTTATCAAATCCTCCAAATAAAAATACTTTTTCATCGTGAGTAATTGCAACAGCAGAGTTAACCCGAGGACTTGGGATGATCCCTACATCTAGTGTTAGTACCTTGGGCTCAAATTTAGCACAACATAACAAGACATACCTTTCGCTTTGTTGATTATTGGAAAGTTATGTTTCTCCAACCGCTTACTGGCCAACGGCAAGTAGTTCAAGGGCATGTTGAACAAAAATACCTGGGGTAGTAGAATACAAAATGTACCTGAACCCTATCCAAAAAAGATCAAACACACCAACTAAAGCACAAACACACACACACACTAAAACAGAATGATCAAAAAGTTCGTGGCCTATCGAAATACTTAGCTTCTAAGCTTTTAAAGCAAATCTTTGGGTCTGGAAATCGTATAGATGACAATTATTTAAGAAAAGGAGAGGGTTGAGAGTTTTGTGCGCTGCGAGTGATGATGAGCATTAGAGTAAAGAAAAGTCATAAATAAAAATGGAGATAAATAGGCTGAAATTTCAATATTTTGCCTTTCAGCAATAGTACCAATACGCCGCAGATTATTTGATGTCGCAATTTTAAGTTGCAAAACTTGGCCATCCAGAGGGCAAAAATTAAAAATCGAGCAGAAAATTTTTGTTCTTGGGTAAGGGCAGAGCTGGCAAAGGGTTTGGGCTAAAGTTGGGAGGATATCCCTGAATGGCACACAATGAATCGTAGACTTTTGACATTGGGCCTAATTGGGAAGTCTTAATTATTATTTTGACGCGTCGCGCTTTTCGTATATTCTGCGATTTGAATTATATTATTGTCTAACACGACACGATTGATCGAAATGAAACTTCTTTTCGTTGGATCGCTGAACGGAACTGTGTATATTGAATGATTTGGCACCAACCAATATAACTACGTATAGAATCAATATCCCGTAATGCGTGGAAAATCTGGTTCGTTTTGTTTGTTACGAATCGAACCTGAAGGCTTCTTGATTCATCTGTTTCTTTACCTGGCCTTCTTTGATCTTGTTTTCTGATGCCAACTCCAAAGTTCACAGACTCTAATAATTCCGTAATTATTGAAATGTTAGTTTTATAAAGGAGCATAGATCGAATGTTTTGGCCGAAAATGCAAAAGCTTCAGAAATTTATTTTTGTTTGTTTTTCAGAAAAATGTGTTCTAAGTATTCTATTTCTTTCTTTCTCCCTTCCACTTTTTTTTTTCAGAAATTCTTGAAAACTCAAACTTGCTAAACACATATTATTTGGCTCAGAATGACCGACGAAGCAATGAATTCTGATAGCACAAAGAAAAGAAAGCCTTCCAAAAGCGAGAGCTCGGTATGTTTATCTGTTGGTTATATCCAGGGTTCTTAATAAAAATTCACGACATTCATAACTAATCTGAAATTTTGAAAAGAAATCAAAGCCAGCCAAAAAACAAATGGTTAAACAAAATGGCAGTAGTGAGACTATAGCGCATACAAACGGCCCTCGAGCTGGAAGGAATGACCATATTGTCAAGACTTTGCAGGAAGAAGAAAAGGTTTGTTATTGGTCTTGTTTGTGTATGTTGTTAAATTAATCGTGACTGACAAATTTATAGAAGAAACTTCAGTTGGCTCGTTCAAAACTTGCGGAAGAGAAGTCAAATACAAAATCGACAGTTACTAAGACAAATGGCTCCTCACCGAAAAACGATAGTGATCCCGAACCTTCAAAAGCTCAAGCTAGCAACGGAACTGCAATTTCGAAACCGAAATCTACACGCTCAATGCCCGTGCGACCACCCGCTTTTGTTAAAGTTGAATCAAACTGTCCAACGTCTATCCTATGGAAAAAATTAGCTGTCCGAGACTACCTACTTCGATTTGATTTTTACGGGACAATCCCTGCGAGATACATGCCTATGCTGGATGACCCAACGCTTGAATGGGATGATAGAATGTGCAAAAGTATAATCGTGCTCTGTTTCAAGATTCTTACGAAGGATAAGAAGGAGACAATTGGCGGAGACAGACAAGAAGTGTTGGGTCTCATGGGACAAATCGAAAAAACAACAGGGGATCTTGATAAAATTTTATTATTGCTTGAAGAGTATTTGAAAGAGCACAATTTTATCGTTACAGAGAGTGCTAAACGGGAAGAGAACGAAATCAATTCAAAATACTCTATGGAAGAAGAGGAGGTCCCAGAAGAATGGATACAGACCTCGAAAATCCTTGATCTCATTTTAACTTTGACAGCTGTAACATGTCAAACGGAACTCATTCGCGCGGAATTTCTGGACCTTTCTGAATACATCAAATCGAGTCTCACCACAATGAATCAAAGTGTTGCCAAATTCGAAGCTGCTTTTGACAAAATCCTCGTCAAGATCAAAGCACAACGAAAAGAGGTCTCCAGCGCCCCACCCATGTACACGCTTCCCAAAAGCTCAACACCACGCAAGTCCAAACTCGAGCAAATGCAAGAGCTGAAAGCCAAAGAACTCGCCGCCCGCTCAACGCGCAACAAGAAAATTGGCCAAGCCAAACAGATTCACTACTGGAACCTCCGCAAAATAAACCCCAGATCGGAGTGTCTCGGAATGGACTATTTTGGAAACAGGTACTGGCACTTTTTGCAAAGAAACGTGAATGTGGATGAATGGGGGTGGTGGGTAGTGGTGGAAAAAAGTCCTGTCATGCCTAACTCGTTGCAGCAGCCGCCGTCGAGCCTCAAGAACAAAGAAGAGTCGAACGGAGGAAACTCTGCCAATTCGACGGCTACCAAAACCACGGTGAAAAGTAAACCGTCCGAACAAGGAACTGGAGAAATATGGTATCTACCCATAAATGTGGACAATATGATTGCGTTGGTTTCCTGGCTCAATTATCAAAAATCGCTGGCAGAAACGTATAAAACGACAGGGAAAAAACATAAGTTGTTGTACTCGGGGATCGATATGGAACGGTCGTTTACGCAGCTGTTGGCAAGTATAAAGTCTCTTGTTTTTACTGAAGCTACTATTCACCCGCGTTAGAACATTAATCATCATATAAGTCATAGATTGAGCAGCCGTTCTTGCCAGTTAAGTGATCTATTGAATATAATTGAATTTTCCAAAGTAGATTGAAAACACTTGGTAATAAAATCTTGAAAATACAAAAATTCATAAAATGGCTTGTTTATGATGGCAAGTGAGAGGAACTTGGAGAGATCGTAATGCAATAATTTGACGTATAGGACCTCTCACTAATTCTCGAAATAACTTACATACCGGTATATTGTGTTTGTTAAAAGAATCTTCAAGTTAGGCTATTCAATTCCATAATACACATAAGAAATGACATTAAAGAAATGACATTATATACTTGTTTACAATAACTTTACACGATTTCCAAAGGATCTTTATCCTCTTCACTCACCAAAACCTCAAACTCTTCCTCCAAATCCTTCCCCAACTCCCCTTCCAACTGTCTCTTCAGCGTTCCCAAAAACCCTCTCTCCGTATTCGAGTGACCACAGACGACAGCCGACACTCCAGATTCGACGAGCGCCAGCGCCTCATGATGCCCGAGCTCTCCAGTAAAGTGCACATCGGCCTTGCACCCTCTCAGCACCGACGCACCGGAGCCGGCACACAGTGCAACTGTTGAAATACACGGTGCGTCAGGGTCGTCCCGGTGCTCAGGGGTTAGCGCAGCCTGCACACGGTCCATCTTCAGCAACGTCTTGATGCGTGTGAGCAGCGTGTTGAAAGACACTGGCGGGCTCAGCGTCACGATGCGGCCCATCCCGGCGTCCTCATGCCCAGCGACCGAGCGCGAAAGCGGCTGTGCGAACGTGCGAGTAGAAGTCACGGACCCGGCCGAGACCCCGTCTGCGAGCCAGTCGTTGACACCGCCCACAGCGGCGTCAATGGCAGTGTGCGGGCAGTACACGGAGATTCCATGCTGAATGAGGGTCACGAGCGATGCGTGCTGCGGGTTTGTGGAGGCGGAGATGGATTTTATGCCGCGGAAGATGAAAGGATGGTAGGCGATGATGAAGCTGGTGTGGGTGCGTAGGGCTTCGGCGACAACGCGAGAGGTTAGGTCGATGGTAAGGAGGATGCGGAGGGGTGAAGGGGTGGTGGTGGAAGAGAGGGTGGGGTGTGGGGCGTCGACGAGGAGGCCGGTGTTGTCCCAGGAACTGTCGGCAAGCTCTTGAGGGTAAAGACGTTGAATTGTCTTTTTGATGGAATTGATTGCTCGTTGCGATGCCATTTTTCGGTGGTGTGAATGAAAATGGAACTAAAAGAATAGCGTTGGTTGTTGGATGGATGTAGGAAATTACTTGGAATTTTTCAAATTTTCAATTTGAAGATTGTGAAACATTCTAAAGAACCCTTGACCTTGCTATTTTCTGGGGGCTCCTTATATTTTGAATTTTTTATACATTGAACAGCTCTCCTTCACATCATAAGTTAGTACAATATATATTCAATCATGAAACTAGTATTTTCGGCTTTGATGGAACCATTTGGCTCTTCAAGCTTTATCATTTTGAATGTACGACATGTATCTTCTGAAAAGGTCCAAACAAATGAAATCGAAAAAGTAAGTGACATTGTGAACAAATCAGGACATTACCGGTAATCATACTTCAGGTCAGGCAACTTTTACTCTCACACATCATATCCTCCACAGATATTTTATGGAAATGCTCCATTCTTACGCCATAGTTTCATCAGACAACGATTACCACATATAGACTTACTTCATACCACAAATAAAATAGTAATAAAAAAAAAATCATGTAAAATACCTACTAATCACACGAGATTACACAAACATATAAAAAAAAAGAAAAAACCAAAGAAAAAAATTAAAGAAAAATCAAAAAGAAAAAAAAAATTTACCACAAGCGTTCTTCAAACTTGAGATCATTGTTAGGTCCAAGACCAACCAAAGCTCTAATCAAGTTCTCCAAACCAGCACGCTGCTTGTTCAATCCGTTAACAGGATCAAATCCCTTTCTGGTCAAAGGTGCCTTCAACCAGTAAGAAAGGAATGACAAAACAGAGTGAAGTTGTTGATAATCTTCAGATCCTCCCTTCTTCTTGTAAGTAACTCTGGAAAGGAACTCAGCCATGACAACCAAATCAATAATCAATGGTGTGGCAAGAAGAGAATCTTCACAAACATTGTGGATAGAAACAGTGTTATGTCCACCAAGCATCAATTCAGAATGATACTCGTCCATGGCAACCTTGGAGTCACCGACGGCAGGAACATACTTGATAACAATACAATGGTCAACAGTCTTACCAAGCTTGTCGTTGTACAAGATTTGATTTGATTCAATCATGTCGTCAACAACAGAGGCCTTGGAAATCTCCTTGGAGCGGAATTGCTTAGGAGCAGACAAGTTGTAACCATCATTGTTACCCAAATGGTTGTACGATGCGATAGAAAGAGGCTTAATACCAGCATCAACCAAATATTGGGCCAAGACAGACTTAAGTTTAGTTTGTCCAGATTTGAAGTCGTCACCCCCAATGAATGCATTGTTCTTCTCTGCTAGTTCAATGCATCCGGGGACAAAGGTATTTTGAGGAGAACCGTTAATGTAGGGAACACCCTCAAGAATAGAGGCGACAGCAAAAATGGTAGAAGGAGAAACTTCTTCATGAGACTCCTTAATAGACTTCAACAAGTTATCAGCAGTATCATTAACTCCCGAAATGATATCTGCGTAACGTTCGGTGTTGGCAGTCCAGAGAACAATGACCTTATCAAGATCGTTTTGTTCCTTAAACTCACGAATGTCTTTGCGAATGTGCTCAACATGAGCCCACTTATCAGTACCAGGAATGACATTGTTGGCACGTTCCTCCTGATTAGCAGCAATGAAATCAGGGTAGTAAACAGAAGGAAGAGGTACTACATTTTCAAGGTGTTTGGCAACTTGACGTTGAAGGTCATACTCAAGGACCTTAGAACGCTTGACGGCTTGAGCCAAATTGGCATTGTTGATATCCCAACCGCCAATGACAAAATCATTGGGGTGAAGCATAGGAACAACTTCGTTAAAAGGTGCATAAACATCTTTGCCGTTTGCATCGACACCAAGTTTGATAGTAGCAGCTTGAGTAACTGAACCAAAGTAGTTGGGTTCAATAGTACCATTCTTAGTGTTGAAGCTAATACCATAACGGTTGGCAGCTACAGCAGCAGAAAGAGTAGAACCATTGTTACCTCCAAGACCAACAAGAAGGATACCAGTCTTGGGAACATTAAGATCAAGTTTAAACTCGTATTCAGTTTCAGTAGGTTTAACAGTGTATTTACCATCGACGTTTTCAACAAGAGCATTTTGATAAGTGTAGGATGAGTAGAGAGATCCGTCTTTGACTTCAGTCTTGTCAGAAAGAACGTTAACAGAAGTAAATCCGGATTTTCCAAATCCAGGAGCAGATTGAGCTTCAGAAGCAGGAGAGTAGTCGGTAACAGTAGGAGCCATTTTTAAATATTTTTTTAGTAGTTTTTTGTGTAAATTTGATTTTTTTGTTTAGTTTTTAGATATTATAATTGTAATTGAATTGAATAAGAAAATGTAATATTGAAGAGGATATTAATTTTCTTTCCGTATACCACCCGAACCTTTTGCAGAGGAGGAAGTTTGATAGGGGTGGTGAGCACTACCTAGAAGATTTGAGAACGTTTTGAAAACTCGAAAGAGCGGATGTTAGACTGGTTGTTTTATGTAATAAAAAACCAGTGAAGAAAATAGCGATAAAAGAGAGCTGTTAATACTAAATAAGTATAGAGGATTTTGGGTGAAGAAAAAAAAAGAAGAAAAAATCAAATCAGGGGGGAACGCGAGAATATTTATAGGTGAGCTCGGCCAAGGGGATTTATTTGAATTTTTGGCAGGGAAACACGGGGAACTCAAATTTTGACTCGAATAAAAGGTGTGAATCTGCTGTTATGTTATTTTGTCATACAAACAACTTGAAATAAGCTATGATATAATTGTGATAACTGGTAGATGACCATATACAATATGGTACGGTAAGCTATCGCGGTTTTCTACAACTCAGGCAACCCCCACCGTTAATCATACTGTAGGTTTAGTAGAGTTGATAAGAGCTACCTATACAGAACTGAAAAACACAATCGGCAATTTGTGAGCTGTCAACTTGGTAAACTGGCGTCCCACCAAATAACCTTTCTGTTGCACAGTAGTACGCATAGTTTTATTTTGGCAGTTATTATGTGTGTTGTATGACTTTTCTGCTTTACGTCAGTTTATTGCCCGTATAATTTGATTTGTTCAAATTTTGTTGAACTTCAGAGATAAATTTATAGAGCAGCATGCACACATACTTTGTGTACGAGTACAAAAACTGAAATCTTAGTGGTTAAAGGCTAAGATACCATCAGCATTAAAGTCAAAAAGTTCAAGTGCAGTTAATGTGTCGATTCAAAAGTCAGCCTGCTACAAGTTTGTTCATGGCTTTACATCTTTGGCGAGGAACAGTGGTATTCTGCGTGTTCGTAGAGACTTGCCGCGGGGGGCAATGTGAATATTATGACAAGTGACAAAATGCCAGCCATTTCATAACTCGGTCTTATTTGTTGTGTTGGCCTTAATCACAGCATTTTCGTAGGAAAATACGAGGAGTGCCAACATTTCGTTTTTAAATTGAGCTGAAAATGCCATTAATTGGGTTCGAGTATATATTTGAAAGCTGTTGGTGTTTATTTATTATTTCCTTACACAAATCACAAATGTTCAGAAAACTGTCTACACTTTTGTTATGCCAAATATTGTAACCTGTATTCGTAATTGATTTGCTTTAATAAATATCCTCTATCATAAACATTGTAGTCAACAGCATTTTACATTAATATTCGTACTATAAAAGTGATGCTGCGCAACAATTCTGTGGACACCAACCAGTCGTGCAATAATGTCAAAAAAATGCAAGAGCCATTTTGTATGGCTACAAGACTCAGTATAATCATTTTATGTGATTCTCGTTTTCATATGCCAAAAAAACAAAAAATGAGAGAAAAATACCGCTTACCCAATTAGGTATCAGCTGGTTCTCATTCACATTTCTCAACGCACTGACGAGATTGATTTTTTTTCGACCAATTGACTTTTTCTCAGCAATGACGACAATAGGGGCGGTGTAATTTAAATCTTCCACGATAACCTACCTGTACAACTTCATGAAGAAATCTAACGTCTGATCTAATTCCCCTGGGCGAGTATGTTTCGTACATATCTACTGTATACACAAAATATCCGTTTTGCAATTTGAATGAAAACATCTTCGGAATAGCTCAGAACTCAGAACTAAATCGATCCTTCTAATACCAGACAGTACGATAGAATTGATCTCATATTGACATATTCTCAAATCTCTTGAAATCTGGCATTCCGGCGTTATGACGGATGGCTCTTCAAATCATAAATAACTCAAAACCTTATGCTGCGTGTTTGTACAGTAATTCATTTTGTTGGGAACTGAATCTATTGAGAGTTTTAACAATTTTTATATCAAATTTTGAATTATCAACGATACAGGTTGGCGGTTCGGATCAATAAAAAAAGCTTGGCTTGGGAGCTTAGTTTCTAGTTATTGAGTACGTAAGTAAGTAAATCGTTTCGGTAAATTCGTGAAAGGATTACAACTCCCCGGATCATTGTGATAGAACTTGTTGAAAAGTCGGTTTTGAGCGGACAGATTTGACCTATTCAGCTGAAAGGTTCCTGAACTTCCAGACTTAGAACTCTGTTTAATGGGCAGTACTTATTACCTACTGACTCGCCTTTCTAGGCTCCATATATCACTCTCTAAGAAGTGCAGACGTTCGAAAAATGAGTATCGATATATACCTCCTCGGTTTTTTTGTACATTTTTTGCTGTAAATAGTCAAGTTAAAACTGTAGACAGCATTAGCACTAACTGATCCACAGCTATTGACATAACACAACAAGACTCCAAAGATATCTCCTAAAGAGACAGTAAATTTAAGCTGCAGATATTTCCTAAAGGCATCGAATAACACTGTATAATATCTTGAGTTTATCAACTCTAACCGATCCCTCAGAATTATATTATTGTATCATATTTTTCTCTCCATAGTTTTCATTTTTCGTTTCTTTGGAACTACTGTAAATATGTTGACGAATTCATCGACTACTGTGTTTTTTGTAAGTCACAGACTTGAAAGATATGCACAGTTTCATAGGATACACTTCTCAAATGTAGTATCGGGTTATTCATGAATTATATCCTAATCTCAATTGTTTTATCGAATCATCGAAACAATTATACTTATATTACTTATGAGACAATCTCGAAATATTTTGTAAGACGTCGATCAACATAAGTTAATTATTGATTTGCATGTCGCATCAGTTGCTGGTCAAGTTGCTCGCAATTATCTTGAGTATAAGGAATGAGGTTAACCATCATTATAATAAAGAACCCCCGAGAAGAAGCAATAAATCGTTTCATGAAAGACCTGTTCTGTAAATCAACAGTTTTTTACAGATCATTAAAGTGTCCGTTACATCTAAATAGTATCTAATATCTTTTCAGTTTTATGAAGAAAGTGCTACTCTAATTCCAAAGATTCCAGAAAGATTGAACCTTCAGTAGCCCCTAATATTTTTCTAGCTTCTCCAGTCAGAATACAATATTATGAGTTAATACGAAGCAAACATGGCAGACTCGTAAAATTCGTAGAAGCTTAGAGAGGTTCTATAAAACCGTTTTCGAGGGCACAAAACAATCACTGATAAACGGTAATTATACTTGAATTAAAGTCTTCGTGGACAATAAACTCTTTTGCTGAAAGTTTTTCATGGGAAATGTCACAGATACTTGAGTTACTAGTTTTTGAACGTTTACCATACTCACTTTCAAAATAAAGTGATTATACGCCTAATTTGTAGGTTGAAATTGTAAAGAATAAGGATTTGTTTTAAGTGTGATCCATATATATCAGCAATAAAGCTGTATCCATAAGTGGTATTTTCCGGACAGGATGAAGCACACAATGTTGAAAGGTCAAGAGTTGAAATCAAACAAATCCAGGGCCGACTTGATAAAGCATCTCATTACATACAACCCCCGGTTAAAGTTGAATTTAACTATTTATCAGTGTTTCAAGGGTGTAAATGGTACAGCATAGGCTGCACATATTTAGAGCTCATCTCGACATCTCATTAACTGCCGCGTAAAAAGAATAAGTTTGATCTGGCCCTCATTATCCTTCTTGTTATCGCGATGAGATAAACAAAAGTATGATAGTCTAGCTAAACAAGATGCGTCCACGTTTTGATGCAAGATCCTCGCAAAACCATCACGCTAGTAATTATGTTAAGCCAAACACCATCAGTTTCAGCCTTTGTTTAAGATAAGTGTCTACCGAAAGGTTAGACCCGGTCTCGGGTACAAATAGGTTAGATTTATTCATTTTGTCCTTATTGCATTAGTTGGTGAAAGCTAAATTGTGGCTAGCCTTTCTCCTCTCTGACCTAAATTTAGTTGTGGTGTTAACACATGGTTAAGAAAGTTAAGTTACAGTAGTTTAGGTTTTGGGTTTTGGGTTGGGAACTCAGAAAGCTAGTTAGCTAGAACAAATAACCTAAATCTTAAATTATAAATCTCAACTATCTTCCCCAAGTAATGATACTTTTGTAGAGTACCACACGCTCATTTCTACTACGTAACTTTAGCGTAACAATGGAAAACACAAAAAAGGTGCATATACCCTGATCTGTCAGCCGGTCTGTCCGTTATATTTGTTTTTCTTTCCTGCTTTCCTTTTTCTGGTTTGTATTCTTCCCCTCCATCAACACACCTTCTTGACCAGACACTGGAGCAACTGTTTTGCAGATAACTTACCTTAGCGAAAATAAAATCACGTTTCAATCACCATTGACACTGTCATTTTTTATCAAGCTCAAGTCTATCTTCTCTGTACGAACACACGCTACTATACAGTTTTGCTAATACCTCGTTTGCTTTCGATACTAGTTTATCTTATTCTTAATCAAAACATTACTCAAGCAACTCATACTTCTGCTGGCTACAAAATCGAATGGACTCAGGAATCATCACAGCTGCTAGTGGTAGCAAGCCCGTCGCGGCAGTATCGTTTGAAGAAGCGCTAACAATGCCTATCGACGGTGTCTCCTACATTTCAGCACCTCAGTCCGCATCAAAACCGCGCATTCTCGTTGACCAAATTGACAAAATACAGTTACAAACTGCATCTACGAATTCTATCCCCACTAGAACATCTTCACTACCCCAATCTTCAAACAGCTCTTCGCCTTCATCACCAGCTCCAGCCACTCCTCCCGCGTCACCGCCTACCAGAACTGTCTGTGTCGTACAGCCATTATCGAAAACACCCCACAATGAGGTCGCCCACCAATCTCAACCTGCCGACCTGCTCCCACCCTCGCCTCCAAAGACCCTACAACAAGACTCTGATCAAATTTCACAATCCACACTCACATCACTATACCCTAAAGATCATCCTCTATACTCTAATGAAACTACAATCCCAGTGTTCGATGACCCTCCAGTCTACTCAATAGATACCCAGACCCTAAACCAGGCCGTAGATTACCATTATTCTTCGTCTCTCCCCGATGTTGAGACTATTTTCCCATGGTCGCACGGTCTGCATCAGTCAAACATTAATCAATGCTCGTTTTTAGACCCCACTCGCAAGCAGAATCCAAACTTTTTCTTTGGCATGAAAGATATTGACCCAAATATTTCCAAAACTCCACACACAGTAAGAGGTCTTATTCTTGTCAAAGTTGGTTCAAGAAGTCCTGAGGGAACTCTGATAGGAACAGTATATCCTGACGAGATATTGTGCAGAAAAGACTCGTCTGAAAAAGATTTTGATACAGAATTTTCTTTCGATATAGATGAAATGGAATCAAAGCAGGCACTTTTATCACCTTCACTCTATTCACCGCAATTTCTAAATCTTGACCCTGAGATTGGCATCTCACTACGAAATTTTCAAATCCAAGTTGCTAAATGGGCTACTGTTTCTGATATCATACTCTATGTTTCGGAAGAGAGTGAACGAGAAAACATGTTAGAGTTTGCTACCCTTATATCCAAAGCTCAACAAGAGTTTCTAAATGAAAACCCGGACTTACCCAAATACATTACCTGTGTTCTTAAAGATGAGTTTGAGAAAATTTACGTGGAGTCTCCTAATATTGTTGCCTTTCCTCCTAGAAGTGTTGATTACGAATATAATGATCTAAGGTTGAAGAACTGGGACTCTAACTTTTTATTCCATGAAGGCGTCGAAATGTCAATGATGTCTAGTGCCTCGATAATTGGAGATAGATCTGAAACCGGTGGCGCCGTATGGTTAGGTAATACCACTGATTTCGACGGGCATATGCAGTTAGTGGTTGACTTTATGAAAACCGGTACCGCACACAGTGCTTTGCTAAACAGGAATTGGACCTTGTACGTTGTTTGTGGTGCCGGCTCCTTTTTGCCTTCCATTGCTGCATTGGACGAGTTTATTAGAGACTCTTTGTCGGGTGATGATCTTGATAAAAAAGACCGAAACAGTAAGAGATCTTCACAGTTTTGGAGTGGAACTACATTCAACTTTCCATCGTCGGGTTCCATGCCATCAAAACCTAGAATAGATGATATCTTTACGATAATTAATGTGTGTAAATTACTTTACGTTCGAACTAAGGCTAGGCATAAAGGTAAAGGCGCAGGAGTTCTTATCATGTGCAATGACGGATACACAGAAACTTCATTTTTGGCTTTGTGTTATCTTATTTATTCCAAGGGCTTATCTGCGCCAGAAGCTTGGATTCAGCTACACTGTGAGTACCACCGCCCTTTCTTTTCCTTCCCGGGCGACACACATGCTATTCATGCGCTAGAGCCATTTTTGCTCAAATACTCACCGGCCGTGCGTGGAAGTTTTTACGACGACGATTTCGGAGCGGTTTACAGTCGAAGCGATATCCTCACTCTCGTTAAGCAACCGACGCTGAGTGAAAGCGATTTATGGTTTGAGAAAATGGACGGAAGCCTTCCGTCGAAAATCCTGCCCCATATGTATCTGGGATCGCTCACACACGCGGAAAATCCTCATCTTTTGAAGAAAATGGGAATCAAAAGGGTTCTGAGTGTAGGGGAACGGTTGAGCTGGGGAACCTACCAGACCCTGACAAATGAAGGCATACAGGTGTGGGCACAAGAAGTCGAGAATCCTCACGACGGAATCTCCAAGCTTTTGCATGTTCACAACGTTGAGGACGACGGTATCGATCCTCTAACGTCCAGTCTACAGCGGTGCATTGATTTCCTTGACGAAGCGCACGCCCTTGACGAGCCAACCCTGGTGCACTGCCGGGTCGGCGTGTCACGCTCAGCGACCGTTTGTATTGCAGAAGTCATGAAACGACTGGGCGTGGGGTTGCCCCGCGCGTACCTGTTTGTGCGAGTGAGGAGACTCAACGTTATTATTCAGCCGCATTTAAGATTCATGTACGAGCTGGTCAAGTGGGAGGAGCGCCAGCGGGTCAGTGGCAAAGGATGGTTGAGGGAAGTGGATTGGCCAATCCTGTGTAGGGAAATTGCGCTTATGAATAAGGCCTATATACCGAGTTGAGTTGGTTTGATTTTAATCTTTTTTATTGGGGGGAAATGATGATATGCTTTTTTTGTATTTTATTTTTATCTCTATTTCTTATTTTATGTTTATGAATACAATGCGAATGGTTTTTTTTGTTTGAATTTTTATTTTAATTTGTATACTGGTTTTGTATGTTTAAATTGAATGCTTGTTTTAAATTTTTCTTGTCTTTTTGTTGGTTTTGTTTTGTTTAGTTCAGTTTAGTTTGATTCCTAGCTTTGAATTTGTTGAATATAAATTTATATACCTGGCATTGTGTTGATTTTGATAACAATCGAGAAGTTTGATATCCGTAATCACTGGACCCACATTATCATGGCTATAAATTTGACTTAAAATTAAGCATGATACAATCTGAGTATCATCAGGCCTTGTTTGACTGCCGCCGATAATGATAATTCAGAACTAAAAACTAATAAAAAAACACAGCGAGACACAAAAAAATTAAAGAAAATACAAAATCATATTCATAAATTTATTTACTCAATTTTTATACATATATTTTATCGTCATCATTATTTCGTTATAAACCTTTCATTCAATCATCTTCACACACAATATATTTTTACAGACAACCAATCAACAACTCAATTCCATCCTCTTACAAGTCCAACTTGATTCTGACAGCCTTGGGTTGAGTGTAAGCTTCAATAATACCTTCCTTACCCAATTCTCTGCCAATACCAGATTGGTTGTAACCACCGAAAGGAACATTGTGGTGGAAGTCGTTGTAGGTATTGACCCAAACGGTACCGGCCTTGATCTTGTTGGCAACGGCCATTGCCTTGTTGATGTTGGTGGTGTGAATACCAGCAGCAAGACCATATTCAGTGTCGTTGGCCATCTTGATAACGTCATCGACATCCTTGAACTTGGTGATTGTCACGACGGGACCGAAAATCTCTTCCTTCACAATTTGCATATTCTCTGTGACATCGGCGAAAATGGTAGGTTGCACAAAGTATCCGGGTCTGTCAACACGCTTACCACCAGTGATGACCTTGGCACCACCCTTGACACCTTGGTCAATGTAGTTAAGAATTCTGTCAAGTTGGGTCTTGGATGTTTGAGGACCTTGGAAGGTGTTTTCGTCGAAGGGATCACCAACAACGTTCTTTTCGGCACGGGCCTTTAGCTTGCTAAGGAATTCGTCGTAGATTGTTTCTTGGACATAAATACGGGAACCGGCACAGCAAACTTCACCAGAGTTGAAGAAAATACCCATGTTGGCAAATTCAACTGCTTTCTCGATATCGGCGTCGTCAAAGACAATGTTGGGTGACTTACCACCAAGTTCAAGAGTGACCTTCTTCAAGTTGGAAGCGGCAGCGGCACGCATGACGTGGCGACCGGTGGCAGTGGAACCAGTGAAGGCAACCTTCTTGATTCTCATGTGGCTTGAGATGAATTGACCAGTCTTACCGTATCCAGAAACAATGTTCAAAACACCAGCGGGGAGACCAGCTTCTTTTGCCAAGTTGGCAGCATATAGAGCAGAGAGAGGAGTCGACTCAGCAGTCTTCAAGATGATGGTGTTACCGGCAGCCAAGGCTGGTCCGATCTTCCATGCAAACATGAGGAGAGGGAAGTTCCAGGGAATGATTTGACCACAGACACCGATAGGCTCACGTTTGACATAGTTGAAGTGAGAGGATCCAGAGTCAATGACATCACCGTAGAGCTTGTTGGCCCATCCACCGTAGTTTCTGATACAGTCTGCTGACAATTGAACATCAATGCGAGCTAATGACAATGGCTTACCATTATTTGCGGATTCAATTGAAGCAATTGTCTCAGCGTGCTGTTCAATCTTGTCGGCTAGGTCATTCAAGATTCTTCCACGGAGAGTTGAGTCTGAGGTCCCCCATGTTTCGAAAGCAGCTTCGGCGGCTTCAACGGCGGCTTCGACATCAGCTTCATCTGCTTCGTAGACCGAGACAATTTCTTTTTCTTGAGAAGGGTTTTCTACCGGGAACTTTTTACCTGATTTTGAGGGGACGAATTCATTGTTGATGAAAAGACCGGTAGGCTGTTCGTATTTGATTCCGTTGGGAAGAGTGATGGTTTCGAAGGTTGACATTATTTATAGCTATTATTATTGAGATGAGATTGGTTGATTTGATTTGATTCAGGGAGAGAGAAGGAGAAAAAACAATTGAAGATATATGAAGAAAGAAATGAAATTTGTAGAGGTGATTTGTGGGGGTTTATATATCTTTCTTAATAGAGGGATATTGCAGAACTTTTTGTTCTTCTGTTTCGAAATTAAAAGAAAAATAATATTAGAGAAAGGGACACTTTAAAGAAATGCGGAGGTAAAGAGGAGACAATTGAGATCGGTGTATGTCGAATACTCAAGCGTTATTTGTCACTCGCTCATACTGTACTCTAATACTGTAAAGTAGCATGTTACCCCGGAAAAGCAGAAATTCTTTGCTACAGCTACTGCTAATGTCACCGACTGTCGCATTTTGAATGGACGAGAGTTGTCAAATTATCGACAAACAAGTCAATCCCATTCTGAATTAGTATGGCACTGGGCATAGATACATTGCTTCAAAACCACTTTTCTCTTTTTAACGGCGGTGGATACACAGCCAGGAAGCAGGAAATTGTTCATTCCCAGTTGCACAAAATCTTAGCTTCAATGTACACCAGTATATTACACTTGCAGTTGACAATTCAACATAATTTACCAGCATTTATTTTTTGTAAATAAGACAAAAAATATTGCAAATACTAAACCCTGCTTAAACAATCGATTAATGTATTGATATAACATTATAGTGTATTCTGTTGTACACGAGCATACCATCCCAATCACTTGATACTTTTCGTTTTGCAATATGATGACCTCAGGGACAAATTAATTCTACAAAAACGAAGGTTATTATTGCAGAAAAACGGTCAAAATTAATGTTTTATGGCCCCTATTTTGTGTCAGAAAAACTATATACTTGAACCTCTACGATAATCAAGCATAAAATCAAAGTCTATGAATCTCACCTTCATACCCCAATCCCTTAGTCAATGATTGTATTAAATGTATTTTATGACATTTCCGAATTTAATTTTTTTTCCACTTTTGTGCCATACCCCGCATTTTTATTACATAACACACCCGTTCAATCAGCACATAGCTCAACTAACATAGCCGTACTGTGCTAAACCCTTAAAATGAAAAATAATTCAATTCCATGTAACAACATAAATAAACTAGCCTAGTACGTACACATGCTCATACAAAACTGTATAATGCCTCCGACGATGATCCCGGTTCATGAGTTTACAACTTTTTTCCTGGGGTTTCTTTTGGGTTTTAATTGGGATCGTCGAGGGTATAAAACAAACGGAGTTTCTGGGCCTTAAATTTATCTTTAATTCTTTGCTTTGCTTTAGTATTGGTATTGGCATTTAGTTTTGGCTATTTTACGGGGGAAAAACAGAAAGGTTACTTTGGAATTCAATAAATAGCTTAGAGTAGTCTCAAGATCTAGTGCTATAGAATTTCTAAGGTCAAGTCGTATGGTAGCTTTGTATAATAGATAGTGTTAGTTTAGTTTAGTACCAGTATATAGATAAAAACGGTAACAATCCCATTCCATAGAAGACTTCGGTCTAATGGCTGTCCCTCAATTTTCCATACTTCCGTGCAAGTTCCTGAAAGTAAAGTCAAAGTTTGTGATCTACACGCTGTCCAGTCTCCCCTCGACAGTGTCAGAAAGAAAAGGAAAAATAAAAATAAAAGTAAAACGCCGTATATGGATTCTAACCAGTCGATCACAATCGTTGTAAAGAGGTACAGAAAGTAAGCAAACCTGCTAAAGTGTATAGTTTGTACTGAAATGGATTGTTTACTGAACTGCGCGCAGTAGAAATTGATCTGCGTGGAGAGCAACTCAACAAATTGTGAGATTCCTTTGAATTGTTGGTCGAGACTCAAGAGTCAACTCGAGACTGAAGTGAGAAGCAATTTATTTGCAATCAATAGTTTCTGGGGTTAGAAATCTAAAGCTATTTTTCAACTAATTATAACCTCTATATACATTCCAATATTTTTTGGTATATGTTTACACCGACAGTTTTGTAAATTTGTGCATGTATGATCTTATTATAACAAGCTCTTCTTCAAGCGCTTACTGTTATTCGCATATTAAAACTACATCTATTTCATATTCCGGTCTGTCATTGTTATCTCCAAAAAAAAATGTCTGTTCACTATGTTCCGTAGTTTAGTTAACTAGTTCATCCTGATAACTTGTTTTCAAATGTTCTTGTAGTGGTAACTTACGATATATTCTGGACAACTGAGCTTCTCAGTACTTGACTAGATTCACACACTGTAGAATGCAAAACACTATCGTGCATGCTTTCAATCCAGTAACAATCAATGTTTAAGTATTGTTAGTTTGCTCCCAGACTTTGATGAATGCAACCAAAAAATTTATTAAGATTGATAGATTATTATATCTACTTGTTACAAATTTGATAATAATATTATTATACAGTAAAGTCATTTCTATTTCTAAAACAACACAATGTCATAGTCTAATTGTCCATCATGTTTTCCCACATCATCTTGCGAATCTTTCACAATTGTGTTTGAATTTATTGTTTGTTGTTAAAGACATCCGAGTTCTTCAAAAAGTTTAGAACAAGGCTGCTAGCTGTTCTCGCAATTGAAAAAAGGCAATTTTAGGAGAATTGGACACAAACGGGAAGTATCAATCTCTTTAGTTTAAAAGTTTCATATTATACCGAACCATCTATCATTCAAATGTATATACATTATGAAAGACTTTAAAAAAAGCTCTTCGACTCTCGTACAATATGTGTAAATATAGTGCATTTTCAAGGGTTTCGTAGTACAATTGCCAAATGGATAATTTCTAATAAGTTAATCAATTTCCAGTTTTGTATGCAGTTGATGTCATCGAAATTTTTCTTTTGAGATCGACGATAACTGTGAAAAACTCCGAGACAAATATTGTGCCCGCTTAAGTCCGTGAGAGCAATAAATTCGTGTTTTAAAATGTCACTTTTATAATGATATTATCTACCTCCAATGTTGCGATTGTCTGTACCGACTCACAGGTATTCTGGAACTGGTATTCCTCACTAACTTCGATTGAGGTACATGCCGTAATTCCGTCGTAGTAACAGTCTCAATACTCACAGGTTCCTCTTTCTGTTGTTCTTCCCTACTCTCACTTTCAACATCGATTCTTTCCATTTCAACATCAGCAGTAGTCCCATGTCTCGCAAATGATTTAGTAACCGGTGCTTCTGGGAAATCAACACAGCACGCGTTCATCTGTATGCCATACAGAAATGCCGAAAAACTTTCGTTGAAACACGTTATATTCTCATGAATAAGCTGCACATTTCGCATGTTCATGTTGAAAGTTTCGAGGCTAGAGCTGAGCTCTGATAGTGAGAGCTCCAAGTCGAACTCCGGCGTTTGTGAGCGCACGCGTAGAGGTGTGTTTTGCGGATGGAGCTTGTTCGGGGTAGTCATGTCGAGTACTGAAACAAGTAGTAAGGATTCCAAAATAAAATGCGAGTGGGTCTATGGTTGCAATGATCCAAATATAAATGTTGTTGCTAAGAAAGCTAACAGTAAAACCTCCAAACGCGATCTTGAACAAGGCTATTCACACTGGTAAATGTTGTTGTGAAAAAGTGGGCTAGGGTAAGGTGTAAATACTGTACAATAACTCCATACTATTTTTGTGCTGAAAGCTTTTGCCTAGCGCGGTTTAGCCAAATAAACCTCCCCAGCGCGTAGAAAAAAAAATTTATTAAAATCATGTGACCGTTTACGTTTGGCGGTGGCATGTTAATATGCTGGAAATCTTTGGTGTAACTTCTCATTTCTTCATTTTATTTATCACGAACTTACAATCATACAAGTCACTCTCAAACTAATACTAGAAGCTATCATATACACAATATTCGATACCTAAGCAGGACTCCGCAAATACAGTTTTTGCGAGATAAATTATGGCATCTTCTTCATCCATCAATTTTTATCAAGTGCTGGAAATACCCAAAGAGCAATGGAGATCAATAGACGAAGCTGGTATCAAGAAAGCTTACAAAAAGTTGGCTTTGAAATACCATCCAGACAAGAACAAGGATGATAAAGCAGCGGGAGAAAAATTCCAGCATGTATTACAGGCATACGACACTCTCATAGATTCTGAAAAACGGAAAAATTATAACGCAAAGCTTTTTCCGGCTCCAAAACCACCGACGCAATTTCAGTCTTCGCGGGTCAGAGACCCTTCGTCACGTACACAAGGATATCCGCCAAAAATGTACAATCGAAATTTCACAAATCCATTTAATGCATTCAATATTTTTACGAGCTGGACGAACCAAGCTTCTAGATTCTCGAGTTTTACACCTCGCCCAAGCGAAGGCTTTGACGACTTTGATTATACCTCAGATTTAGACAGCGATTTCTGGAATGAGTATCATGGGTATATTCCGAATTTATACAAAAGATATCAAAGACAAAGTAGCAATGTTAGGAAACCTCCGAACGCAGCTAAGCCTGCAGACTTTGTAAAACCTACAGCACCTCCTCAATCATTTCAACCTAATAGATCTGAAAATTCACAGTCACAGAAACGACATGACTCGAATTCTAATAATTCACATGAATCACAACACTCACGGTATCAGAATGGATTCACAACATCATCAAAAGCACAACCCGAAACAGAGGCCAATTTTGTGAGCACAAAAACCGCGGACGCACCATCGTCGTCATACTCATATGTTTACAAAGGTGCGAAAGAAACAACAGGCCGGGGGACATATGAGCCCTCAAACAATAATAATTCCGAAAACGACAACTTTGATTCTTCGGACGATGAAGAGCCCGAAATTATATATGAAACTCATCCGGATGATGTACATCCAGAAACAAATAATAATAACTCTTACTCGAACCACGGTATACCAACGAAACAAGATATTGTCATCGACCTAACGGCTGAAGACGAAAATGAAGAAGTAAGCTCACATGAATCGCCACATTCGTATATGACAACAAGTGAAGAAGATTCAAGTAATAATAGCGACGAAAGAAATTCATCCTTTGAAAAATCAAAAGCAAGCGATAATAATGTTAGTGATGCCGGAGCCGATGCCGCTGATATAAACACAAGCATAAATGAAGAAAATGACAGCTCTGACAACTTCGATGTATCTGAAGAATATGTTCCAGTGGATTCCGCTATCGATACTAGAGGGTTAGACGACATATACAGCAAAGCTTTTGCGGAACCGCCAACCACATCAGTTCCACAAACGGATGCTCCAGAATATGACCCTGGGTTACAAAATACTGAGAATGTTATACCAGAAGAATCACAAAAGGCTTCACACCGAAGTCCAATTTCCGAAAATTCTCTGTCACCGAGCCATAAACGAAAAGCTGATTTTGATATCGATAATGAAAGTGTACTTAAAAATCCTAAACTGAGTTTACCGGAACCACCGAACTTCAAAGAACCAATAGACGATGAACCTTGGTCCAAGGACTTGGACTCGGAGTTATCACAATATTTGAAGGAATGGAATCAGTATTCTAGCAGTATAACAAAAACTCAGAAAGCATTGACGGAGCAAAGAGAACAGTTGATGGCCGATACGAAAAGTAATTTAAGTACGTATCAATCGCTCATCAACGAAGAAGTTGAGATAGTAAACGGTTACGATCAAGCACTTTCTCGTCATAAACGTTTGCTGGAAGCTGTCAGTGTCGCCAAATTTGGGAGAGATCAATAAACGCTGCGGGCCATGGCAACAAACTGAAGCATATTATGGTGTGTACAATACTTGTATTGGCGCACAATGAAACTCATATTTATATCTTGTCTATATCCTCTTTCTTGGAGAGACTTATAACATTTTTTATTTTATCTCAATTTTTTTTACATTTATTTTAACACAAGTGACTTTTACGTATACCAAATCGTACAATATAATAGTGGTAATTTGCAGTCAGGTCATCGTAGCCCGTTACTGGATAATCTATGTGCTTTTCTATGGTTTGCGCTTGTAAAACTCTGTAGAAAGTCATCTCCAATTACGACACCATTTCTGATGGTTCTATGAGAAGGGATATATAATTATGAAGTCTGAAATCAGATCTTGAGTGTTGATAAACTTTCGTAAACCAATGTGTCTCTCTAATGCTTGAAGTTTTTGTATCGATCGTTAACCGTTTTTTTTACCACCATACCATAGATTGCGTGTACTGTAGAACTCCCATAAGTTTAGATGCTTTCACAGAAACTTTAACGAAGAATTCAGAATTGGCACACATGCGTTAACCATCATAAATCATGTGATCCCAAAGTGTACACATACTAACCTCTAAGGTATGAAAATTCGAAGCTCTTTGATTTTTGTATTCAACTCCTTCCTAAACCTTTGAGCCTTTCTTTGAAAAAATCTGTGATTTTTCAATAGGTTTTTTGTGTGCTTGAATTTGGACGAAAATGAATTGGTTAGATAAGAGAACGGTCCTGTTTGTCGGGGTCTTGTTCCATATGGCATTCCTCATGTCGATTCTCGACATCTATTTCGTCAGTCCTTTGGTTCACGGAATGCAGCATTGGGAATCAACTAAGGAGGCGCCAGCAAAGCGATTGGTGTTAATGGTCGGTGAGTCTTTGGTCGGTGTATTGAAATGGTCAAGTCTATGAACTGTGGAACTAACGTGAAATTTAGGTGACGGTCTGAGAGCCGACAAGTGTTTCGCAAACATAAAACATCCTGTAACAGGTGAATATGAGTATTTAGCTCCTTTTATCAGAAGTAAAGTTCTTGATGATGCGACTTTTGGAATTTCACATACCCGTATGCCGACTGAGTCGAGACCCGGGCATGTTGCAATGATTGCCGGATTTTATGAAGATGTCAGTGCCGTTACCAAAGGTTGGAAAGAAAACCCAGTTGATTTTGACTCCGTGTTCAATCAATCAAGGCACACATACTCTTATGGATCTCCGGATATTCTGCCCATGTTTGCGCAAGGTTCCTCTGACAAAGACAGAATTGATACCATCATGTATGGGCATGAATTTGAAGATTTCACTAAATCTTCAATCGAATTGGATCAATTCGTGTTTGACAGAGTGGAAGCATTATTTGAAAGGGCTAAAACTGATCAAGAACTAAACGCCAGACTAAGACAAGATAAAATTGTATTTTTCCTTCATTTATTAGGTATCGACACTGCGGGCCATTCCTACCGACCTTACTCGGCTGAATATTACGACAATATCAAATACATCGATAGAAAGATCAAAGACACCGTGAAAATGATTGACGATTTTTACAATGACGGCAAAACGGCTTATGTGTTTACGGCTGACCATGGTATGAGTGATTGGGGATCGCACGGCGATGGTCACCCAGATAACACCAGAACTCCATTAGTTGCTTGGGGAGCTGGGATCGCTAAGCCTGTTCGAGGAGAGCCAGGTGACCACGACGAGTATTCGGAGCCCTGGGATCTTAATTCTGTCAAGCGAAACGACGTTAATCAGGCAGATATTGCTTCATTGATGGCATTTGTTGTCGGACTTAATTACCCAGCCAACTCTGTCGGTGAAATTCCTCTGGCCTACATTGATGCGCCGGAAAAAGTTAAGGCCGAGACTATTTATGCAAACTCAATGTCTATTGCTGAGCAGTACATAGTCAAGGAACATAATACTGCACCTTCGCAACTGAACTATAAAGAGTATAGCGCTTTCGAACGTCAAAGCGTGCAAGATCGAAAAGAAGAAATTCAAAAATTGATTGAGGATGGAGAATATACATTGGCAATTGAGAAATCTGAAGACCTCATGAAAGAATCGCTCAAGGGATTGAGATATTTGCAAACTTACAACTGGATGTTATTGAGATCGTTGGTGACTTTGGGTTACATTGGATGGATTGGATATTCTGGGTTGTCATTTTTACATACATTTGTTATTACTGACAAAGTGGGAGGCACAAGCACTATAATCACTGTTATTTCAAGCGCCATTTTGGCCGGTTTGATTGCATTTATGAAAAGACAAGACTTTCCTGTAAGATACTATCTTTACGCTGTTTTCCCTGTCTTTTTCTGGAATGTTATAGTTGGTCATTGGGCCACATTAAAAACAGGCCTTAGCATAATGGTTTCCAGAACGAATCCAAGCTCTCCATTACTTTCGTCAATCGGATACTTTGTGTTCTGTGTGGCTGTTATGGAACTTATAGTGTACGGGTATTTCCATAGAGAGATTTTTACAGTTTGTTTTGTGTTGGCTACTGTCTGGCCGTTCTTCCAAAACATCACCATCGCTCTTAAGCACAAGATTCTGTCAGGATCTTGGGTTGTGTTGTGTCTGGCTATGAGTGTGTTTACGCTGTTGCCTGCGAATAAGGAGGAATCGTTGGGACAAATTATGCTAGGAGGTGCTGTTATGGTTATAACCAGTGGTGTCATTATTGCGCATTTGACCACTGAGATCGTGCTGCCAAGTGCAACTCGCGCCATTGCAGGTATTCAAGTTGGTTTGATAGCGTTGGCTACTACTGTCACCAGGCAGTCAACTTTGTCACTACAAGCTAAACAAGGTCTTCCTCTAGGATGCCAAATTGTTGGCTGGATCACATTCATTGCCAGTGTAACCGTTCCGTTCGCATACTACTTCCAACCCATCAACGACTACCGTTTCCGAATGCTTGCTATTTTCATGGCCTTTGCACCCACATTCATCATTCTTACAATCTCCTACGAAGGACTATTCTACATCATTTTTGTCGCACTGTTGATGGTTTGGATTCAACTCGAAAGTGAATTTTCAAGCTCCAAGCGTGACAAAGACGCACACAAACCAATCGATCTGAACGAAGTTAGACTTGCCCTTTTCTTCTTTTACCTCTCGCAAGTCGGATTTTTCGGAATCGGTAACATTGCCTCGATCTCGTCCTTTTCCCTTGACTCAGTGTATAGACTGGTCCCCATTTTCGACCCATTCGCCATGGGCGCATTACTCATATTTAAGATCCTTGCACCCTTCGTGGTTCTGTCCACGACCCTGGGGATTTTGAACATCCGCCTCGGGTTGCCGAAATCAGCGCTGTTTGGAATTGTCCTGTCAGTGTCGGATATTTTGACACTGAACTTCTTTTACTTGGTGGTGGATGAAGGGTCGTGGCTGGATATTGGAACAGGAATATCGCATTTTAGTATTGCGAGTGGGTTGTGTCTGTTTATGATTATGCTAGAGTACTTGTCGGGCGTATTGACGGCTGGTATTACGATTAAACCGAAGAAAGAGGTCGAAGAAGGGAAGGTGAAGAAACAAAAATAAATCTATAAATTATAGACAACAACGAGAATAGGAAATGACTCTATACACATATATTTCTTTCTTTTTATTTTCCGAAATGTGTTTATATAACAGTAATACAGTATAACTAATATTTAATCAATAGAAAATTAATGAACAAATTTTTTGGAAATTTTTATATGTACAAATATGAGTTTTCATGTTTTTATATTATATTATGTAGTTATAGATAGTTGAACCATTTTGATGATTTGGTATATATATTATTATAATGATGATTATTTAAATGTGATTTTTTTTTTTCTGTTTTATTCGATATTGTATAAACAAGCAGTAACTTGCAAATGATTTGATATTTTTTCTTCTTCCTCTTTTCATAAATATGTAATTTTTTTTGTTGGTTTTATTTTTGTAGCTGTTTTTCCTTTTTTGCAGTCATCATCATTATTGTATTTTGTGAATTTTGTAGATGTTAAGGAGTTTTCCTTTAGACATTGTTGAACGACGAAAACATTTCATCAATACCTATCGAATCCAACTCAAAAACATCATTATTTTGCACAGAATTTTCGTTCATGAATTGCTCGAGCATATTTCCTCCTACATCGACAGTGGTGGTGGTCGATTCCAGCGTCACGTTTACATTCACATTCGACCCAATTCCAAGTTCGTTGAGGTTGTCGCCTGCGGCGGTAGTGGGCTGAGGTTTGTTACTCATCATTGGGGCCAGGTGGGTCGGTGTGGGCGTTGGTGTCGAGGTCGAGGTCGTGGAAGGGACGGAGTGGATGGAATGGACGGAATGCACAGAACCATGGTGCTCTACTGGCGATATGTTCGGGTTTAGTTGGTGGTTTAGAGGAGAATCGCCTGGATGTTCAATTGGTGGTAAGCCGGGAGGTACATCATTAGTCATATCGGATTGCGACGGTGATTGCACACTCATAATCATCGCCGGCTTTTTCGCTTCCGCCCTGTAATCTAAAAAGTCTCTCTTTGTCAAGTCGTAAAACATAGAAATGAGTGGGATCCTGTCCCTCATAACTTTCATCAAGGCAATAGTGTAATCCAACTGCTGCACCAGTTCTTTTTCATTTACCCCACCAGTTCGTAATAAAGAAATACCGGATTTGGAAGCTGCGTAAAGACACACGATAATCGTTGCGTTTTGTCCAATATTCTTGAATATGTCCACATCGCAATGCACTAGTTTACTGGAACGTATTATAGCGTTGTACCATCGGGTGCGGTAATATTCGAGCGGGTATGGAGCTGCTACATTGGGGTGCGCCCAAAGGGTTTCTGCAGCTGACTGATTGAGCACAAAGAGCGCTGTATGATAAAATATGTGAAGCACGATTTTAGCTGACTGATGATGATCAAACACAGTTTGCGGTAAAACAGTACCAAGTTCTTGAAGCTTATTTGAATAAAAGGTATGCTCTTTCCACCATTCTTCAATTTCATTTCTGGACGTCATTGCTGAAGCTTTTTTAGAAAAAGAAGATACCATACAGATGTAATGTGACAAGACAACAGAAAAGGCTAGATAGGATTCTGGGTATTGGGTAAAGTATCGACAAGGATTCCTCAAAAGCTCGTCGATAGTTGCAGCATCGCTTCCAATGCTCAGTCCAAACGGTGGGAAGTTCAAAGGAATCGATGTTTTGCAGTCCTCAAGTCTTAATGCCACAGGTCTGTCGTTTGGTATTGAGGCAAATCTGTCCAAGTAAAACACACACCAAAATGTTCTTTGTAATTCTTCGACATCCTCCTCGACGGATTTTTCTACAAAATGTATTGGTCGGTTTGTGTACTTTGCAAGGTTCTCGCTTGGGTCGTCAGAGTTCAGAAGATGCAAATTACATAGTGTGGAAGTCCGCGAGGCTCTACCAGAATTTACCCAAGCACGATCGAATTCACCTTTACGGTAGCCGTACACGGTTATAAGGATGAGGGTTTGGATGTATTCGATACCGAGGGATTCTTCGAGTTTAGTTTTCATTTCGGCTCTGTGAAGATACTTTTGGCAATTGCGGTAGTACTGGTCTTGGTAACAGTTGAATTCACGCTCAGCGTAGTAACAACCCGAAAACAAAACGGCGTAAAACAGGTATGGTTTGACTCTTTTTGATCTCACTTTTGTTCGGAAAGAAATTGGGTTTATGAATGCCATGAAAGGGTAGTGATTGTCGAAAAACAGGTCAAGTAAGGTGTCGACTAGTTCTTGGTTTGGCCAAGGGTCGTCGATTTCAGTTGTGATTAGTCTGTCTTCCGTGTTTTTAGTTTTGTTCCTCTTTCCGCGTATTTCAACAGGGTTGCCATTATCATTATCATTATCATCATCGTCGTCTTCATCATTGTCATCGTCGTCGCCTCTTCCTTGAAACTCTATCATTCTTCGTTTCCTGTTGTTCACGACTGCCACATTTTCTTTCAAGAACTTTTCCAAGCTTTCCAATCTATTTTCCAGTTTCTGCAGGAAACCTTTTTGCGGGCCAGACTTTTTGTATGTCGCTTTGAATTCACAGACTTTGTTCAGCTTTTGGCAAGATGTACACGCGGGCAGATCGCCAGAACACTTCAGTTTTTTGGCCCTACAGAGATCGCACGCTTTGTGCTTTTTCGCAGGTGTTGGATCCTGTGAGTGAGTCTGCACGGGACTTTCATTCATGATCAGTGAACTTTTGATGATATTTTTATTTTTATTTTTTTTTGGATTTTATATATTGAGTATCTGCAAGGGAATTGGCTTCATTTAAGAGACATATGAGGAAGAAAAGTAATATAAATTAGAAATTCGATATTATGAAGAAATTAAAGAAGAAAGAATTATATAAAAGATTGAATTGGAAAAAAGTAGAAATTCCAAACTAAAAAAGGAGAACAAGACCAAGAAAAAAAAAAGAAAAATAAAAAGGCTGAATATGACGATTTATACCAAACGGCTACGCTATTATATCAGAGAACATACGTGTGTAGCCATAGTTCATTCGTGATAAATTGGCCTGTTTGGTTCGTTTGTTATTGTTGGTGGTGGTGGTGGTGGTGGTGGTGGTGGTGGTGGTCGCAGGCTGGCGGTGAAACGTCAAAATGCTGAACCAATCCAACAGCAACTGCCCAAATCTTAGCTCTCTCTTACGTTTGATTCTTTTGATTCGAATTAGTTACATACAGGGTTAGGTCTGACATGTTTTTTTTAATTCTAGAAAAAATTAAAAATTAAAAAAATCAAAAAAAAAAAAAGTTTAAACGGCTGTGCCAGTGCGCCCATTTTTTTTGTGTTTTCTTCTCAATCTGCTTAAGTAATACGACAATTATTTGCTGAACAATACATGAAATATTTGTGTGAGTGTCTCACCTGACTGACCGTCCATGACTGTCTATGACTGACCCATATAAACAACTTATATCATAACTTATGCTGTAAATGTCATAACAAAACTCAGTTTCAACAGTAAAGAAAAAGTCAAATAAGTTGCAGTTGCCGTCGCGAATGGAGAAATTAAACCGATATGCTTTCTTTCATTCTTAGTCACCAAGAGTCTTAACCAGCACAAATTCGTTCTTGTTTTTTGTTTTTGTTTTTTGACGTGTAACTTTCGTGACTTTTTCTCGAGGTTTTCCAACATAGAACATGTTGTCATGTCACTATACTTGCTCCTGCCTGCCAATTTATTAATATCCCAAATCTCGACGCTTAACCATCAGTCGCTGTTCCAGTTCACATTCAAATTATCCTCTAATAATAAGCGTTGATTTTAAGAATTTCTTAAATTTGAAAGTGGTTAATCCAGTAGTTATATGCCACAATGTGACCCCCTAAGTGATATTTCGCCGGGAAAACTGATCTTCCGGTTAACCAAATATGCTTAATCAATATTGTGTACACGGTACGCACATTTAAAAAATGGTACAATAATTGCAAATTGGATGCTGTTGCTACGTAGTGTATAAAGCAGCTCTTTTCATTGTTCTAAGAATGTTTTCAACTACTACTATTGACGTACTGTAGTATTATGAACATATTTCGGTGCAAGGTAACATACCTACCATAGGATCTACGTTTTTTGATCTCGGGGAAATTAGATTTCAAACCCTGCTCATACATCCAATGCATACAAAAATTACGATAATTGCAATTGTCATAGATATAATTATGACCTCTTTAGCTATGAACCTATAGCACCCGCAAACAATATTAACGATGGCCTGTTCATCTTCCAAAGTGTTTACTTTTCATCACCAAATCTCCCTTCAACTGCATGCCGCCGCTCTTTAATGAAACAATCTGGTTCTCCACCCACTTTTTCTGCCAATCACAAAGTTTATTTTTAAATATCGGCTAAACCTGCTTAATTTACCAAAAAGATGGCTGTAAAGGTGCATCCCTCCACGATGTGACCCCCAAATAAAATAAATCTTACGTTAGCTTGACACGTTGAACTCATTATACCACCTCCTCACTAAGATGGGGCTGGAGTGATGGAATGTTTGTCTTGCACGGCTCTCTTAGCTTAGATTCGTGTTTGATTGCCCAATTTCTTGTTTTATACAGGTATACAGGGGTAAATATGGTTCGGATCAATTGAATTTATTGGAAATTGTCCGAAGGTCGAATTCAATTGAATAACTTTACATCGTACGGTGATTGGCTAAATGACAAGAAGGTGAATATCCCTACAACTCTAAACTCTCAACTCTCATGAAAACAAACAAAATATCACCCCTAAGACGGCAACCCCACTTCCATAACGACATCTATATATGCTCAAAATGATTGACTAACATGGATTCGTCAATTGTTTGAACACTTCAGTATCAAGTATCAACAATACACATCAATTGATAAAAGCGTTCCTAATTTATACGCTCATCTCCTTCCAGCCAGAAAACCTAAAAACTTCAATACAAGTCTATCATAGTTCTCCATTTAACTCGCACTGGTGTACGATGACCATTGCGGTAATCGTGGTACTATAAATTTCACTAGGAACTATTACCTGTCAGTGATGTCGGAAAACGTCATTTCTGGTTTCTAAATCGATATCGATGAAATATTTTTTTGAAACGGTTGTTGAGGTCAAATGACTAGATTTTCAATCTCAATGTCAGTTAGTGTATCACTTGGTCAGTTCTTTTGTCTCAAGCAAATAACTCAGTCTTTATCAACCTGCTTTAATGAAAACAAAGTAGCCAATTATCGACTCTGTTCATACTTTTTATTTCTTTTATTACTACCAAAGCTTTTGCTCTTTGCTTTTTGGAAGTGTATATATAGATTGATTGTAAATTTTTCAAACACCACGTTGAAGCCTTTTATTTACATTCCCAATACCACTTTGGTCCAAGATAACTGGAATATGTGATACCAGGTATTCAGGTTTTTTATCAGTGCGCTGGCTCAATTTACGGTTGAAAAGTGACTGTGGATGACTCTTACGAAGCTTTTTAGTTGTACCTGTTTTTTTCACTTATCTATTGGTACAATATTTGGTATCACTGTTTAGGATTTGACGTTACGCATTGTGGCTTTTTTTATTTCTATCCACGTAATAATACTTTTATTTTATGTATTACTGTATATGCTAGTTTCAGTCGCATGGTTTATATTTTTTATCAACATTCAAGCTTGAAATAGTGTGAGGAAGAGTTTTCATAGTTTGCAAAAAATAAAGAAAACGAGATAACATTTTTATGATTATTTTTTTGCATCGCAAAATGGTAAGCTATCTTACTTTTGATTTTTAATAGCTGATATAACTACAGTACGTTTGAGCACTAGTTACAAAATAGAATCAAAATTGGATTGTTTTGTAGCAATATATTGATTAAAAGCTAAACATCTCAATTTTGACTTTTCAAAGCCCAATTTACTTAGAAAATAACAATAACTATATAACATCAATGGCACGAAAGTTGTGGCAAAATTGACTTTTTTTTAAAGTCTCTCTTGGAAATTTGAGCTGACTCACATATACCAGTAATAATACAAATGTTCTTCCAATTTCTTTTATAGACAATTCCACAATATCAAATTTTTCAATTCACTTCCCTACTTAAATTCTTTTTGCATTTTAATGACACAAACAAGTGCAAAAGCTTTTGCTATTCTTGAAATAAACGTTTCTAGCTAAGGTTACAACTTATCCGGTTCGTATGTTGAGAGATTCTAACACTTCGTTGGTACGTCAATCATAAGCAGGCTTAGAGATGCTGTATAGTATATTTGTCTATATGCCCATCAACTTCACTTGTTCTAAGCCCTTGCAGTGAAATGGTTTGTGAAGATAGATACATCTTTGACAAAATCAGTAACCTTTGAAAATTATGTTTGTTTTTTGCAGGTTGTGTTTGGCGATAAGTGCATTGTCAAAGAGGCTTACCGCCCAAGTTGATTACCATTACTGCTATTAGAAAGGTGTCAATCTTAATCTGAAAGGAAGTCTTACGTAGTACATTGGGGTGCTTCATGGTCAAATTTGATACAATATTTTTAAATGGAGATTTGATAATTATAACACTAGTCACATTAACAGGATGTGTTGTCTGGCCGTCTTTAATAGTACTAGAAGATGGAAGGTGAAACTCCTTGAAAGGTCACCTACTCTGAAACTTTTTATTGAATTTTCTGGTGTATACAAAAGTGTGGTGCCTGGTGTTGTTTATATCCCAAAAAGCACTAGTAAACAGGGCATTTTCTGTGGGTAGTTGGTAAGCTACTATTTTGAACATATTCTATGAAAATGTCAAATCTTCTTAGCACCTGTCTCATCTTGTATCGTGCAAGTATTGTATAAAACATAATATACTATGGAGCATGTACGTATCTACTATTTAACAAGTATGTAAAGGTATGTGCACAAGCAAAGCGGTAATTAATACTTACTCTAATACACATGGGCAGTAGAATTGCAGTTGATTATTGTATATGGTCTACATTAGATCCAACCAAGTGAAAAGAGTGTAGGCAAATGGCTAATATTATATCCTAATATTCAGGTTTTTATACTGAAGCATTACCTATTGGACTTTATGACTACCAATAGTAACAGACTCTTTTGTACCCCATACTATGGCGTGAACCGAAATCGGAAATTTATAAAGAGTTTTCTATGCAAGTAAATAAGAAAGAAGGGTTCTGCTTTACTTTTAAAAAGTGGCACTTCTAAATTTTTTTGTGTACATTACTGGAAGCCTATGCTACATTAACAAAAAGAAACAGCTATCTGCAGTGATTTGAATTATGTAAAACGTCTACAAATTCAAAGGATATTTCTTGCGCGATGAATATAGAGATATTTTTATTTGCACCAAGCTCTCAAACAACATTAACAAAGATTTTTAATATCATCAGTTATACGTATTTTTATTTTTTGTAGGTTCTCAAATTTTGGTCTGGAGGTTTATAGTAATCGTAGGGTATCACATTATGCTTGTTAAATACAGTATACACATGAAAGAACAAAAAGAGTGCAGAGATAATTGTACTAAAATTTAATGATAGATCGTATAATTGTTTCTGTAGTTCTAAATGATTTTTTGTTATACTAAATGAGAAATAGCTTTGTGTTTGGAGCTTTTTGAAAAAATTTTAGGAGAGCCGCTTGAACTTTTTACTTTCTATTCATGTCTGAATTTCAAAATTCTTTGTAAAGTTTTGACATTCTACTCGAATCTTTGCTATGGATAACTCCACGATAATTCTAAATAGTCAATTTAATCTAGAACTGTGCAAGATAAGTATAAGTAATGTTTATTAGCATTTTTTATGTAGCAGAAATCACCGTCGTGGTGGGAATGGTTTTGAATAATAAGGAAATTCATTGTATTTTTCCAGAAATATGATATTTTGGCATTACCAAAAAGGTAAGCTGTAATGAATAAATTCTCATATCTTTTTTCAAAAGTTATTGTATATAGTCTTGACGAAAGGTTTATATTGATCAACAGTTTTGTCACGTAAAATAATTGCCTAAAATACTTCTCCCTGTAAAATACCTGAGCTAGTGGCAGTTCAAAGGGGCAGAAAGATATAGGTGCTTTATCAAACCCCCAGTTTATCACTATAAATATATTGATGGCTCTTACTAGAGGTGGCATATATAATTTCAGTGCAAAGACGTAAGGTGTAGTATACATTTCCAGTAAAGAGTGCAGCTTCCATGCAAATATAATACCGGTATAGCAAAATTCGAAACCTTGGATATCTGTATTTGCATTTTGAAAAAGGCTGATTTGCCTAATAATTTATTCCTTTGCCCACAACTAATATGCTAAATCTTAAAACTAGACAAAATTCTTAACACAAAGATTTATTGTGGCCAAACTGACAGCAAAATTACATTATTATTGGATCTAAATTGCTTTAATGCAACAATAGCCACTCGAGATTTTTTTACCCCACAGAATGTCATTCTAATACCGTGTAGATGGTTCATATGTTAAAGTTTTTAGTTAATTGATGCAATGTTATATCTAATTTCAGTAAACTTGTTATAACGTGTTGAGGAGATTCTTCCTAATTTGTAATTCTCTAGAAGTTATAATATAACTTATTTGCCAGAAGTTGTTCTAATAGATTTCCTCCAAGGGTCACAATATAATCTATTCTTAGGCCTTACTAAACTCTCATTATTTTTTGTAACCCCCGTAAAAAGATTCAATATTAAGAAAATTATGTAAATCACGTAGGTTTTCTTTGGATCTCAAAAGAACAAATAAAAACTTGCAGATTCATGGACGAAACAATACCAATATATATTACTGGAACTCAAAAACTTATCAAAACTTCTTGTCATAGTCTCTTTCCGACATATTTATTCACAGGCACACTAATTGAATAACATTTATATATCTTCCTTTAAAAGTCTTATACTTGGTCTCAAAAACTTGCTTAATGCTTTATATAATCTAAATGCAGCCAGAATTATGTGCTGATATCGTTAATTACAGTCTTGTATTAGTTTTTCCAAGTGTTATTGTAAATCGCAAAATTCACGCAAGTACCTTCAGCTGTTTGAATTGTATTGGTACGGAACCTGTTTAGATGCCACAAGTATTCCCCTATTTTATCAAAGATGTAGTCCGGAGCAAACATTTATACACCTGTATTCATAAAAGAATTACAAACAGTTAGACACCTGGTTTTATACTAGCCGCGACAAATTTTTGCCTGTTTACAAATGATCCTTCATGAAACATGTTCTAAAGGCCAGCAATAAGAAAAGTGAAAGCCTGGGAGTAAATAAATGTCTGGCGGATATTCATACCTTTAGTGTAAGACAATATATTTATTCAAGAAAGGGTATATTATTTCACGTCATATGTATTTATTTATTATACTTGTTGGAGTAAAGGATATCTAAACTGCAAGTTTCGACAGTATTATTAAATTGGCAGGTTCAACTCAACTATATTAATCAATCCTTTGGTATGTACGAATGTTCAAGTCCATTTATTAGCTGGAGTTCTTAAAGAAGCATTTTGTGTATGTTGCCTTTTGACACCAACCGCTGTTCAAAGAATTATTTTGCATTCTGTGTTAGATTTGATTAAACTGCTATTACCGTTCCTGGTATATTTAAAAGTGTCAAAAAAGTTTCTAATAGTAACTCAGAACTCTTTCAATTATCAGGCAAGTGCAATCATCAACACATCAATATCATTATGTACGCCTAGATCCAGTTTCAAAATAGTTTATACACAACGCAATTTTTCAGAAATGACTGCTAAAAACGCACTTCAAAAACCCTTTCAAATCTTTCCTTCCCACTATGCTTTTTAAGACCTGTCTCAAAATGTAGAACTGTTTCGTGGATATATGCCTGAGGAGATTTGCCAATACCTTGGATTTATCTAAAAACATTTTGATTATTTAGCCGATGTTGACCAAATTTATCAAGATGATTCAAAAAGTCGTTCGTGGGACCTTTCCATTGGAGCATGTGTGGATGTCAAGCCTCGTAGTTTGTATGTTTGAAGTGTATGAGATTTAGGAGATCGAATCAATGTGAGTGGGTATTATCTGCTGCGCGCTAACAGCGAGTGGCACAGATTTTCCAGTCATATCCATCATATATGTCATTTTCTAATAACAACTTATATTATGCTCTCTTGAATTCGTCCACATGAGATGTTTAAAGGCGTTTAATAGTTTTGGAAGATGGTTATACTCAGATATAATAATTCCGGTAGGCTAGCTGTAGTACTTCAATACTCCTAATTATCCCAAATTCACTTACGCTAAGACTGTGGCAGTTATATGATAAACTTTATCGTAAATAATACAGCGCTCTCGATTAATTCAAAGTAGTTTTAATAATATGAACTGGAAAAGGAGGTGAGTGAATCGAATTCCAATTATAAATGACTAAAAGTACAATTTTTGAATGCTTTTTGAGTATTTTCAAAACAGAACGATACCATCACTTAGCCCAAACGACACTTGAGATATATTCAGTCCATGGTCCCTATATAGATAACCAGATCACATATAGAACCCTTGGATATATCTAATGACAGACTTCGATACCAAAGGTTTTCCACTTGCTGAATATTCATGAAAAAGGCTTACAGTAAATGTTTGTGATGTCATTGCTAGCTTAAATTGTAAATTGTGACAATTGATTGACAAGAATTTCACGCTCATTCGGCATACTGTATTGTAGGTTATTCCGCCAGTAACCTGAAATTTGGTCCAGACGATTCTGCCATAGATAAATGAAAATAAAGCTCTGCCTGCTCCATTATTCTCTTAGAAAAAATGCCCCATAATGCCCTGCTCAAGCACATGTTTATTTTATAGAGCATAGCACTATCAAGATAAGAAGTTATAAAATAACACAGGTAGTACTCTATTGCACTCACTTAAACTATAGAGATTTACGAAGGAACAGAATACATTATCGGCAGTGAGTGATAGTAGATAATGATCGATTCGACGGTTTCATAAAGCGATAACCCACTGCTCAGACAGAAACAAAAGATTTCCAAATATTATCCAGTCTCAATTCCATTGAGAACAGATATAAAGTGTGTTTATAAAGATTTTTGGATCTAAGCTTACCATGTTATAAGAGGGTCTAACTACACACACGCGCACACACCTTACAAGAATAGTTCAGTAGTTTTTGAAAACAGACACTTAGCCGACATAATATTAAGATTTTCGCAGTAAGTGCCTTTTCCGTAGTTAGATTTCTGTATTGGATCAAAATACGACTTTAGTTCGATATCTGCTAATGTGAAAATTTAGTGTCGATCAAGCTACCAAGTAGTACCGAACCGAGTCCATAGTATCCATACATGATACTTTTGAAATGCTTTGGTTAAAGATTTACTGCAACGTAAAACGTGATGGTCAAATGCCAGTCTAGCTGTTCAGAATCACATACACAGTTTTAGCCACTAAACTATGTATCCTGTTGTCCTAGTTTAGCTCTGTCTCCTCTCTACATTCAATAGTATCATCGTCCACCTTGCAATGCAATGAAATATATTTGAGATTGCTTTTATAGGCCTGGGCCTGGTTCCATCCATATACCCAATGTCGTATAAAACAGTGGGTTGAGAATCGAACACAGCATGCATTTGCACGATTGCTTGTTTGTACAGTATGTGCGCATGGAGAAAGTGTCAAGTATGAGTTAGCGCTGATTAGAGATGCCGTCTACTACAGCTATGCTAATTTAAATTCAGCAAATTTGTATACAGGCAGTTCAAAATTTTGAATTTGAATTTTAAATTTTGAATATTTGGACAATACACTATACTACTTAGTACATGTGGTTTAAGTTAGGTTTTGAGGTGGTCCTCAGCGCGTGGTTTTCACGCACAGTACCATACGATAACGTAGATAAACTTTCTACTGGTAAACAATAAGAAGAATTCTGCACGTTTAATCTTTGTTGTTAAGGAACGACCACTTTGTTCATTGTGCGCTCGCTACCTTTGAGGTCTCATATCTGAGCATCTAAGGGCTTTTGGCCACTTAATAGCGTTTTTGGATTGTCCATATTAGTTATGGTACCTGTTTTGGGGACCTCGCTGATGGATATACGTACAGTAAATTGGTTGACTTATATCGCAATGTGGACTGGTAGCTGCCTTTATATCTCACAAAACTGGATATTAGCCACTTTGCTTATCATCAATGGTGTGATCCACTGGTGGAACCTCTACTTCAGGCTAAATAAACGCTCAGTTCATGCCTAAACTTTGGCTGTAGATAGCTGAATGCACGCCCTAAAATCACTTTGGTTAAATCTCTAGACTAAAAACTAAGTTCATTTACCTAAAGCTTTTTCTTCATTCAGTAAACTTTTTTTGCTTTACTACTTCGGCTCTCCTGGTAAACATCTCCTTCAGAAAATTCATTTCTTAATCCTTTTTCGGGTCTTTTTTTCTACTCATTTTTTTATTTTTCTTTTTTTTTTCCTCAAAAGAAAAAATTAAAAATCTTCGACAAAAAGTCTCTTGAAGCTACCTCGGCCGACTTCGTCACTATTCTTCATAGAATCTAAGCTACGCCTAGCTAGTTCAAACAAGCTTTTGGTTAGTTATACATATTTCTACAAAAAATATGGATGCTTCTGAAGCTTTGGAGAAAGTGAACGCTTTCCCTGTACACCAAGCTTACGTTTTAAGAGTTTTGTCCGTCACTGCTTCATGTTTGTCAATAGGTGCAGGTCTAGGAGCTTTTTACCTATACATCTCTATGAGAGTCAAGGTATTCAGGCATCATCTCATTCTATTACTTCTCATGTTCGATTTTGGAAAGGCTCTCGTTTTATTATGGTATCCCGCTAGAGTTTTATTAGTTCCTTCCGCCTATAACAACATTAATTTTTGTGACGTCGTTGGCTTTTTTACATCGGTTTTCATAGAAGGTGCCGACTTTGCAGTACTCGCACTCGCCATTCATACAGCTTTATTAATTTTTAGAAAGTCTTCTGGCCCCGAGGGCGGGCTATACAAATATCGTTACTATGTTTACGGTGTAAACATTCTACTCCCAATTACAATGGCAGCACTCGCATTCATCGACAACGGGAGAAACAGCTACTCTCCTCTAATAACCTGGTGCTATTTGCCCGTCAGACCATTATGGTATAGAATGGTCCTTTCTTGGGGGCCTCGATACATTATCTTTATTTCTATTATTGCAATTTACGTGTCTATTTATATTTATGTTAAAGTGGAATACTCGAAAGTCATCAAGGAATTCAAATCAAGTCAAACATATCTACCAGGGAGTGTTGATAGCAGCAATAACAACGAAGGCCCAGCTATGCTTACAATCCAGGACCTCACCGACACAGAAAAGCCAACCCCAAAACAAACAAAGAATATTTCAAAAACTCGATCCATCATAATCAAAATAGGTCACTCTATACTGAGATTTATCTCCTACTTTCCCGGATTCAGCTTTTTGGAACCTTCAAAGCTATTCGGTACACCAGACGATGGAAGTGAATTGATGGATGCGAGATCAAGGGCTATCATGGAGTTCCAGAAAGACACAATGCAAAAGTTTCAGAACCGAAGAAATATGATTGAACGACAAATCCGATCTATTTTTGTTTATCCTGTTGCTTATGTGTTTTTGTGGATCGCCCCATTTGCCGTTCACGTTTTGCAAATAAAATACGAAATAGAACATGGTCCTGTCTATTGGATTGGCGCGATAGCCGCATTTATGCAGCCTTTCAATTGTGTCGTCGACACTGCTGCCTTTTCCATTAGAGAACGACCATGGGTTGATCGCAAAGAAAGAATATTTACCAAAGCAAATGGAGATTGGATAAAGAGCAAGCTGTGCTGCTGCTGCTCGTCGAGTTCGAGAAAAAATAAATTACCAAATGGAAAAGAATCTCCAACAGTAAGACAGGGTCGATTCAATTCAACTGGTTCAACTAATGTTTCGGATTCAAGTCATGATGATCATTATAATAATCAAGCGTTCAAAACCTTTGATTCAGATTTGGAAAGATATGCTGGGCAAGTTAATAACACTAGACATCATGTGCCAGCATCTCAACCCGATACTGGATTGGGTAAAAGAAACAGACTTGATGAAACCAAGTCATCTACTGCATCGACAATTATAAATGAAAGATTTCCAAAGAAACAGCCAACGTTTGGTGATCATGCGTTTTTAACTACCGCAAGAAGAGTGGAACTCGATGACAATAATGAGGAGGATGATGAGGACGCAGGTTCTATGGATTTGATGGAATTTTTACGATAACTCTTTTGCATTTTTATACCAGTCTCTTTCATACACACATATGTCCTATAAGTATATAATCTCATCTCTCCTTCTCTTATATATTGAAATATTTATTGTTTTTGTTTGTTTTTTCTATTGTACTTTCTGGTTCTACTCTATCATGTTTAACTACACATGTCCCAGATCTTTCACCTTTGCATCTTAGCATGACATTGTATCAATCATTTTATTCAATTTACATATATTACATTGCAAGAGTTTTTTTTTTCAGCCAAACACACAGATATTCTCTTTAATCAATCAAAGCAAATTTTTAGCCAAAAGCAACTCAGCAATCAGAATACCCGATCCCGCAGCTCCCAAAATAGTATTATGAGAAAGCACGACAAATTTAATATCAAACACCGGGTCCTCTCGAACACGACCAACGCTCACAGCGTAACCCGCATCTCTGTCACGGTCCAATCTAGGTTGAGGGCGATCATTCTGTTCCAGAACGTGAATAACGTTCTTGGGAGCACTGAAGGTGTTCAGTTCTTGAGCTTGAGTCTTGTAGTCGCGCAGGGCCTTTTTGACTTCTTCGACGCTGGGTGGAGGACTCTTAGCAAACTTCAAACTCACGCATCCGGTGTGTCCGTCGGTTACAGCAACACGGTTGCATTGGGCTGAAATCTTCATGGACTCTTCAGGGATGTTTTCGAAGGTGACGCCATCTGAGGCAACGGTTCCGAGAATTTTGTGAGGTTCCCATTCAAGCTTGTCTTCTTCGCCTCCAATGTAAGGAATGAGGTTGTCAATGATGTCCATACTGGGAACACCGGGAGAAAACCCAGCACCGGAAAGAGCTTGCATGGTCGTTACCGTTACAGTTTGAATTGGTCCAAAAGCGTCTTGCAAAGCTTTCATTGGCACAACAAGCCCGGCGGTTGAACAATTTGAAATACAAATTTGGAATCCCTTCTTCTGTTCCTTCAACTTTTTGTACACGTCCAAATGCTCTGGGTTAGCAGTCGGCACCACCAAAGGCACATGAGGTTCTCTTCTGTAATTCTTTGCGTTCGAAATAATAATCAATCCGGCGTCGACAAATTCCTTTTCGATTTCACCTGCGTAATCGGCGTCTAAGCCTGAAAAAACAACATCACAGTCCTTGAAGTTCTCGGCTTTGCATTCTTGAACAACTATAGATCCGGCGGATTCGGGGAGCTGTGCGGTCTGTTTCCAGTCAACGGCTTGGATGTAGGGTTTACCGCTTGATCTGGAGGATGCGCCGAGAACGGAAAGCTCGAAATCAGGATGCTGTGAGAGGAGAAGAATGAATCGTTGACCGACACTACCGGTAGCGCCGAGAACACCTGCTTTTTTTGTAGGGGCCATTGTTTTAAATCCTTTGGAATTGACGTCCTTAAGGTGTATATATAAGGTTGATATATATTCGTGGATGGTAAGAAAGGAAAAAAATTTGAAAAGTGAGGACAGGTTTTTTTATATTGTGATATTGCATTCAGTACTTAGGTGATTTTCCGTCGTAAGGTATGTATGACTCAAAGCGATCATTGCGAAAAACCCTAATATCTCGGCGTGAAAATGTCGAATCATAAATTGCTATAGATAAACAACGGGACCTGAAATGAGAAGACTCTGTTGAAAGCTGTTGCAATATACAAATAAAGACATAAATGAAACTGATGTTTCTTCATTGCAGAATAAGTCAAGTGAAGTGATTACAACTCAACTTACGAGCACACTTTACCCAAACCAATTTCACTAATGATATCACCAAACCTTGATATATCGGTACGAATTGGGACTCACACTACAACAACCTTCATTTGACATGAGTTTATACACGAGAACTCTAGTTGGAAAGCACCATATCTCACACCTTTTCTATAAATCTCACATCGCACAAATGTACAATAATTGTGAAAAATTATAATACAAAGTTCAAGACATTAAACAGTCAATTGACAAATTCCTTCTAAATGTAAATAAATTATCTAAACAGCTTAATATCAATAATTACAACAACACAAACACAAATATTCCTTAACTAAGATGACCCTTCATCTTTTCTCTTCTTCAAATCTCCATTTGGATCGTAAGACCCATCATTCGGTCTCTTCAACTGTACTTGAGCTTTGGGATCCACCACTCCGAATCTTGCAATTCTATTTTGGATAGCCGAAGACTGGCTTGGGCTGTTTTGTCTAGTAGAACCCTGAGATGCTACATTTCCGCCTCCTCTTCCACCACGATTGGCGCCTTGGAACGATAGTGGCTGGGATTGCGGTCGCGAAACTTCAGGATGAACAGAGGGTTTTGCTTGCTGAGCTTGCGGCTGTGTAGTTGACAGACTCTGAGATGGTTGAGTTGGAACTGGTTGACCCTGATTGAGTCGAGCATGTCCCATTTGTCCTTGAATCTGTCTGTTTGGACCTGGCCCTTGACCTGGCCGCGTTGGTATGCTTTGGTTTTGTAATTGAGCTGGTCGAGTTGGAATAGACTGGCCTCCCCCTGTTAGCTCAGCTAGCTTATTTGCCAACTCTTGTTTAGCTGCCTCCGCCTTTTCGGCTTTGGATTGAAGAAGCATAATTCTCATCTGTAGCTCTTTCTGGACTGTTTCCCGGGCTGTTTCAACAGCCTTCTTTTTCTCTTCTAAGTTTTGAGCTTCAATCTCCTCGAGCTGTTTTTTGTGTTTAGCTTCTAGTTCCTTGATAGCTTCGGAATTGTCAAGGGCCTCAGCGGGAGCAGGCGCAGGCTCAGGTGCCGAGATTGATTCAATCTTTTTCGTATATTCATCTTCCAGTTGTTTCTGCTTTTCGGCGACTTTTTCTTGGATCTTTTCATTCACTAGCGCAGTGGTTTGCTTTCTATAATTGGCTATAGCAGCATCACTTTGATTTTTTGCTTCTGATTTGACAGCTTCTATATGAGATTCATGTTCTTTTGTTAAAGCTTCTATCTTGCCCTCTAAATCAGATTTTTCTTTTGATATATTTTCTACCTGTTGCTTCAACTCGTCAACAGATTTTCCAGCTTCCTTCAGTTCTTTTAGTTCATTTTCTAGTTCCAAAATCCTTGCAGTACCATCAAACCCTTCTGTGTTAGAGTCCTTAACTACTTGTAATTCCGATTTGAGTTTTTCAATCTCCTTCACATGTTCAGCTTTAGTTTGTTCCACTTCCGAAGTTTTACTGTCAAGCTGTTTCTTGACTTCTTCTAATGAGTTCTTTAGGGATTCAATTTGACTTGTGTTAGCATCTAATTCGCCCTTAGTCTTTTCTAGCAACAAAGTAACTTCTTTCAAATTATTCTGTGCTTGTTCAAGTGCTGTGTTGCGACTGGCCAGTTCTAATTTTGTGTTTTCTAGCTCTGATTTAGCTGCACTGAAGTCTGAGTTCACCTTCTCGACGTTGGATTTCGTTTGTTCCAACTCTGTCCTCAACTTCTCCAGCTCTGGCTTGAGCTGTTCAAGTTCAAGTTTTGTCTTAGCTAGTTCAGTATTCGATTCTTCAGCCGTATTCTTCCACTTTTCTAGTTCCGTTTTGACAGATTGAAGCTCTACTGCCTTGGCATTGTTGTTATCGGATTCTACTGCTGAAGATGCTTTTTTCAGGTTCTCAATTTCCTCAGTTAGTTCTTGGATTTTAGCAAACTGTTCCTTTGACTGGATTCTTCTTGATTTAAGCTTGTCTTGGAATTCGCTTCTAAGATTTATGAAGCGTGTATCTAGTGTCTCGTACTCAGTCTTAGCTTTATCTCTTTCGGATTCCAAAGTCTTGATCTTTGCTTCCAACTCTTCTTTGACCTTTGCCAATTTTGCAGAATTTTGTTCAGATAATGCCACTAATTGAGAATTTTCTGCTTCCAACCGAATTGCTTTTTCCTCCAACTCCTTCATTGCTTGAGGATCAATACGCTAAAAAAAAAGTTAATAAAATTTCCTGGTGAATTGTGAAGTTTATGACATACCTCAGAAGTTTTCAGAATTTGTTGATATCTTTCTTTCCATCGAGTTTCTTCTTCTTGTGACAGCTTTAATTGTTGAATTTTTATGTCCAGCTCAGTCTTGATTTCCCTATATTGGGCGTTCAACGGCTCATATTTCGCCTTCAACGCTTCCAATTCAGTTTCCAATCTTTGAGCTTTCTCACTTTCGTACTTAGCGTGTTTTCTTAAGGTGGAATTGCTTTCCCTCAAAATATTGATATCCTTCAATTGAGCCAAAACGGTGTCATGTTCCATTGCAAACTTAAGCTTATCACCTTCTTTCTGTTTTTCTCTTTCAAGTTCTAAATTTGTTCGATCCAACGCTGCTATAGTATGATCTAGCTTCATACTGACACGCTTCAATTCCTGCGAATTACTTTCATACTTTGCTTCGAGAATATCCTTTTCCAGTCTTAAGTGCTTGATAATTTCTGCCAACTTCTCCTCCGATTGAGAAGCAAGTTCAGATTCGGTGTAGCTCGGAGGAAGACCATTGTTATTGGATAGTTGTTTACTAAGAGTCTCAATTTGGCTCAGGAACAGCTTATTCTGTACAGTAAGGCTTTCTGTTCTCTGCTTGAATTGATCAAGCTCTTGTTCGTAAGCAACTTTCTGATTCTGCCAGCTAGTCTCAGAAGTAACTAAACGCTCTTTGGCACTAGATGCAGTGTTAGTCAATTCGGAAATTTTATCATTAAGAGCATTGGTCTCTTGCTTAAGAGAATTTAAGGAACTTTCTAAACTAGCAGATTTTGATAGTTCATTTTGATATTTCGTTTCAGCTTCAGACGCAATAGATAGTTGTCTAGCAACGTCTTCTTTTAGTTGCGTCAAAGTTTCGTTGAGCTTGGACTCGTTTCCTTCCAAAGTTTCGATTAAACCCCTCAGTCTATTCTCCTCAGCTTGATGTGCCTCTTCAGTCTTCTCGGTCTTGCTCTTCAAGTTATCGAGTTCTTCCTTGGCAGCATCTAGACTCTCTTTCGTGGATGCAAGTTGAATCTTGAGAGAATCGATCTCTTCATTTTTAGCACTGATAGTAGCATCATATTCAACCTTGTAATTGTCGTAATCCTGAATCATATTGGCAAGCGCAGTCTCTGCATTCTCCGAAACCTCCTTTAGTTCAGCCATATGAGCTTTGTTCAGTTCGAGTTCGTTCTTCGACATATCAAGTAAATTTTTCAGTGTTATAATTTCCCTGGCTAAAGAATTATTATCGTCTGCAAGGTTTTCTGAAGTTAGAGATGAAGGCTGGTGTTTGACCAAATCCAAAGTTTCATTAACATTTCTCAACTCCAACTCTGTCTCCTTCAATTTCATATCTAGTTCGTGTTTTTCGTCTTTTGTGATTGACAAAGTCTTATTAAGCTCGTGTAGATCTTCATTCAACTTGTCGATACGATCTTGGTATTCCCTAGATTTTATTTGGCTCATTTGGGTTAGTAAAGTAGTTTCGCTGGTCTTCGATTCTAACGATGCACGAAGTCGTGAGATCTCCTCTTGAGCTTCTGAAATCTGAGCATGTAATTGGTTTTGTGTTTCATTGAAAGCTGAGTTTCTGTCCGCTTCGCTTGTCTGAAGGTTAACAATCACTTGGTTTAGTCGAGTTCTGTCTTCCTCTAGAGACTTGATTTTTGATTCCAAGTGAGACTTCATACTAGACCATAATCTCTTTTCCGCATTAAGTGTTGATGAATCATTCCTCAAACTCTCGGCACTGGCTTTTGAAAGGAGCAGGTCAGCAGACAGTTGTTGGTTTTTAGTTTGCTCTCTTGCATACAAGTCTCGCAAGTTATCAACCAAAGATTTGGTATCATTAGATTCCGTTACAGCTTCGGTGTATCTAGCCTCCAGATCCTTGTACCTCTCGTTAACATTTTCCAGTTGACTTTCAGCTTTAACAACTTGAATTTGCAAAGCTGATTTTTCTTCGGCAATGGCACTGATTTTTAATTCCAATTGTTTGATTGTTAGTTGATAATCCGATTCTGTAACTTCGAGCTTCGTCTTCAGGTCCTTCAAAACTTCGTTCAATTCCTCATTCTTTGAGATAAGTTGTTGAGCCCTCACAGGTGATATGGCATCCGTATCAGACATAGAAATATGATCTAGTGAGAACCCGTTTCCTGTCTTATTTGAAACCAGTCTCCTAAACATATCTCTTTCCTTTTGGCAGGCTTCAAGCTTAGCTTCCAGTGTTTCCAGTTCCTCATTCAAGTTCACAATCGCTTCTTTTGCTTCTGAAATTGTTTTAGTTTCTGAGTTCTCGATCATTTTTTGGCTACTCTCTTCGTTCTTTTGTAACTGAGCGGCTAATTGTCGAACGGCCTTTAATAAGTTTTCGTTTTGACGTTGAAGTTCAACAGTGTTGCTAAACAAAACTAACCTTTGAGAGATTATTTTGTCGGTACCAGATTCGGTGAGGTCTTCTCCTTGAAGAAGTCTTTGAAGAGATTTATGTTCTTCTATGGAAAGAGGGTTTGAAATGTCAGAGCTCAATTGAATTTGAACCAACAGATGTTGAACTTGTCGTGACAGATCATTGACCTGCTTTTTCAAAGCCTCTGTTTCAATTTTGCTATCTGACAAAGCAATATCGTTCTTCTTGACAACAAGTTCCAGTTCTTCTTTGCGCTTAACGACTTCATCATGTTGGACACTCAAGTCAGTAATTTCACCTTCCAAACGAACTAGTTCTTCATGCTCAGATGCAATTATTGGCGCCTGTCGTTCCATTTCCTGGACCACATCAGCTAGCTGATCAGTTAACTGGACATTTTCAATTCTAACCAAATTCAGTTCTGATTTCAGGTTTTGAACGCTTGCAAAGAATTCAACCAGCGAACCACCATTCTTTTGTATTTCTTTTATAACTTGTGCCGCACTGGTAGCAGTTTGACTAGGTCCAAATGGACCTTTACTTTCGCAGATTTCAGAGACTAGTTTTCCTTCTAAACTCGATAATTGTTGTTCAAGCAATTCTACTCTAGATTTGTACATTTCGCACTCATCTTCCATATTTCCAAGCTCTTCTCTTGCCTCATTTCTTTCGTTTTCCAGCATTTGCTCATAGTCATTCATGACAGCCTTCATCTCAGTAGCAGACTTCTCCCATTTCTCTGTGAGTTGTTTTTGTGCCGCCATTTCAGTTCGGAATGATTCTTCATTAACAGCTTTTTCATCCTGCAAACTCTTTATCTTTATGAGAGATTCGTTTAATTTGCTTGATATTTCTTCAAATCTGTCTTGGATTCTGTTCTTTGCATTTTCTGTCGTAACAAAATCAGTTCTTAGTAATGCCAAATCGTTTTCTAGTTTAGTTATTATAGCCGAATTTTCACCTCTTAGCGTAATTAGCTCCTTAACCTTCACGTCAAATTGACTCTTCAACCACTCATTGTTCTGTCTGATTAAAGTAAGTTGCTGATCTTTCTGTTGCAAGTCAAGTTTAGCTTCAGAATTCTCCTGTTTCGCACTCTGAAGACTGTTTTCGAGTTCGAATATGCTTTTGCGATTAGATGTAATAGCTTTTTGCAAATCCTCTAAATGGTTTTGCAGTTCCCGCGTTTCTGAATTCCTTCTATCGATTCTTTCGAGAAGTTGTACTTTGTCATATCTAAGCGCGCTGATTTGTGCATTTAGCGAATCGAATTGGTTCTTAGAGGTTTGTACTTCTCTTCTTGCTGTATCCAGTTCTGTTTCTAAAGTAGTATTGGCCTTTTCGAGTTCAGCGACGGTTGATTTCAATTTAGCGGATTCAGACTGCAGTTCATCAAGCTGAGATCTCACCTCTTTCACTTCATCTCTTGCTTCGTTCAATGCAGTTTCTTAATGAAAAATTGTAAGTATTAGCTATTCACGTAATTTTTTTTTCAAAGTCTTGAACACAAACTACTTACCTGAAGATTCTTCATCGATCGCTCTCTGGTTCGATAGTTCTTCAAATCTCTTCGCCTGCGTAATTATACTTCTAAGAACTTCCAGTGGCAATTGATCCACTACATTTACGCTCAAAGACAGAAAATCTGCCACTGTTTGAGACGAGTTGGGTTCCATTGGCTGATTGAACGCGGTTAGTTTCATGTAACTACATCTCGAATTGTTTGTAAAAAAAATTACTCACAGCAAACTCAAAACGCGTAGCATCAAATCTTCGAAACGAAGTAGGACTTGTTTGATTATCCATATGAATCAATCTTATATATATCAGTCAATGATGTGTGTTGTGATGTAAAAGTTGCAAGCTCAAAGCAAAATTGTGAAGAAAGTTTCGTTCAAAAATTAGGTGGTTGTGGTTTTTTCCAGTATAATTAAGCCGGACCATATTTTTATTTCATAATTATTTGTGCTACTACGCGGAAAATATCATGTCACTTAAACTTTAGTTTTTAAGTCCTTCCATTTTTACTATTAGAAGCGTATTCAATAAGGCACACTTATTATAACTTAGCATACAGGCACAACGGCAATTCGACTTCATACATAAAATAGCAATCAGCTACCACGACCCATTAAAACAAGCACTAAACTTCACTAAACTAAAAAAATAGAGGAATAAAAAAAATAAAAAGACACATGAAAAGCATGTCAGTAGTTGACATCTTTCTAACGAAGAAACAAAACTTCTTTGACAACAAATAAACGGTTACGTTCATTTACCTTCATAAGAATCTTATCATCAAAACCAATATTCCAACAGAGGCATTCTCTATCAGTCAGATTTGAGTAGCATTCTTAGGAAGGAAACAAACAGTCATACGAGAACCTATAAGTTCCCTGAAAAACATCATAAAACAATCATAAAAGAAAAAGGAAAGAGCAAAGTAAGTTGGTTAACAAAAAGAGATAAACTCTTTTAACCGGTAGTCATAAGAATAAGATAATGAATATTGGCTTGTCAGACAATAAAGGTGATATTTAATGTCGCGAACGACGCTTGGATCGTTTTTGAACCGCTTTCCTGGCTGCTCTTTGCATCCTTAAAGCATGAATCTTATCCTTTTCTTCCATTGGTATTTCCACATCTGTGTCCGCTTTTTCAGCTGGAATTGCTTTCTCTTGGTTCCATATAGCATGTTTTATGGTTTTAACTGGGCTAATCAAGATATCTCCTAAGATATAAGCCATCACCATAACCGATAGCAAAGATAATTGTACTGTTAAAATCAAAAAAGCTACACCTGCCATTCCACATCTCAATCCTATCGCAACAGATACGTTAACACAAGTAACAATAAAGCTAGGCAAGCTAGAAAGTGTTGCTTTGTTCAATATGCATTGCTTTAAAGACTTAGCCAAATCCGCAGGTGGCAGTATCTTTGCTCCAGTAATTTTTGCATTTTTCAATTGTTCTGGATCCCAGAATATAAGCCAGACTGAATTAAACAATTCTAATACTTGTTGAGGTGACGAAATCTCTTTGCTATTTTTCGGCAAACGAACATTATTGCTGGATTCGACCTGTTTGGATGCTGTCCCCGATGGTATAATAATGCTATTTTTGTTCCGAATTGAATTTGACCGTGATTTAGATCTGTGTTTTTTAGATTTCTGCTGATTTTCGAGCGGAGAGGCTGTGGGGGCGTTAAGCACTAGATCGGATGCAACGTGCACGGGAGATAAAATTTCAGCTATCTCAGACGATAAGATCATGGCGCTTTCTTCAAGTGGAGTAGAAATCAGAGTTTCAGCAGAGCTCAAAGATAAAGGTTCCGAATGTTTCCCTAGCTTTTCAATATCTGTTTCGGACATTACAAAGGTCGGGCTGAGTATGCTGTTTCGGCGTTTTCCTGAGTACGTGATGTCTTGTTTCTGTATATTGTTTGTAGGCTGCTGAATTTCTGTGGCTGTCGGGCAGGCCGCTTCTTGTAACGGCAAATGGGTGTCGGTTACATATGTGGTCTCTTGTGCATCAAGCACTGGTTCGACTGCCTTTGCGTCGGGGACAGACACGTGAGAAACCGAAGACGTGGTATTAGTCCCATTCAATGAATATGAGAATCTCAAGGGCGACGGTGGTCTTAAATCTGGAACGACGTTGTTTGAATTGAAATATGGTTGTAACGAAAGTTTCCGTTGATGATCTGGGTTGAATGTGCCGGAAGTAGAAGATGATGATAAGTTCCAAGAATTTCTCTTTGCATTATTTCGTTTCGTAGAAGGGGAAAATGAGGGCTGTCTAAGTTCCAAACGCGCATTTTCAGTTCGTGCCAATAGTTGGAGTTTACGCTGAAGTATTGATTCCTGTTCAGAAAGTTGGCGAAAACGGATTTGAGCAGCGGAGGGCGAGTTGGCTGAAGATTTTGAGTAGAGTTTCTCTTCGGCGGCAGGATTCGAGGAAGTGGATAAAAATAAGGGGTCAGGTGTGTGAGATCTCGATATTGTTGTAGCAGCTGAAGCTGTACTCGATGTTGAGATTGAAGAAAACGCGCTGTTTGCACGTCTGTGGGCTTTGGTCCAATCAATATAGCTGTTTCGCCTGGAAGCGACAGAAGTTGTGGGAGAGTGCAAAGGCTGATCTTCTCTCAGAGAAGATGGAGTGATAGGATGTTGATGTTGAGCTGAAGTTGACATGTTTGACTCTGATCACCTAACTATTTCCTGTGTGATAAACGACAGGAAACCTACTTAGATAAATAATGTAGATGTCCAAAGTATATTTAAAACAATTAATTAGTAAGGTAAGAGGAAAGAAAATGAAAATAAAAGGAATGGTCACACCAATTATTTTTAAGGGGTGACAACTTGTTAAGCCTTCCATCTTTGATTTTTTTACAGTTTTTTTTTTTTTTTTTAACAGTTTCATAGAAGTTTTAGTAAGGCCTAAACTACAATAGAGTCTGGTTATTGATTAGCTGTTTGACTTAAATTTAGCTTAGTTGTCTCTCACTCGCTCTATCTTTGATTCTTAAGATTGTAGCGACAGGCACAAGGTTCAATATTGGCATCACCATCACGGGTCGTTAAGTAGAAAAATAGTGCAAAAGATATCCATATTATGAGAAAAGAGGCAGCCGCAAAAGCAGAAGTCAGAATTTGATTTTCTAATAACTGATTTGATTACTCAATGTCGCCTTTAACAAGAATAATTGACATTGAAAATCTAATGGCTTGTCAAAGCTGAAATTTTCAACGCTAGCGCTTCTGTGCGTCAAAAGTGGAACCAGAAATTTCATTTTTTGTTCACTTTCCTCCAATCAGTTTGATAATATTTCACTTGGGGTATATAGAACAACCCTCAAATCCTTCTCTTGTTTACAATTGTGTCTTTTTTCGACTTTCCAGAACCCCGTCTAGAACGAATTGATAAGTTCACACGTCTTGAATCATGACGTCTAGTTAGATATTGTGACGATGCCTAAGAAATTTGCCCATCAGATACCTGCCTAAACTAGGAGCTTCAATATGGTCACAAAAACTCCATCCGGTAACTTTCACGTAACTACATAATCGGTCTCGTCACGAACTGAGATCAGCCATAATTTCGGTTTCAAGAATGAGCTTGAATTTGTAGCTTGAACTTTACATTAGACGCCCATCTTGTTATAAGATGTGGCCTGTACATATTGACACACTGATTGTACCTATTCACTACGGGTGCCTACTACAGAGTCTGACCAATAATTATACTAAAAATGGTTTAAGCTTAAGCCGATCTCTTTGGTAGTGCATTTTGTTTACGTTTTTCCTAATTGAAAATGCCACTGCGTATCCGATTTTCACCAATAGGTCCAGTACTATTGAAAATATTTTCTATTCAAGTATGAAAGAAAGCTACTTGGGATTCCCAGATTCAATATTGTAGAATTCTCGAGACATGTTCAAACACAAGCAGTGAGAAGACCAGAATTACAATCATTTCAAAACTTTGAGACACCCTCTAAGCAGTCTACTCTATGTTAGTTCTAATAGTTATAAACTGACTTAGATCTTAGAGACCCACATGCTACAGTACTCGGATTGAGATCCATACCGTACTGTATAACGAAGTATGAAAAGCGAAAGTGAAAAATGAAAAATGAAAATTGACTACAGCTTCTGCAAGTTCAGATTTACTTTTTTATAGTCCGCTTAAAGGTGCATATTAAATTTTATAGTTGGTTGGCAGTATAAAAATCAAACCATTAGTTATATTCTTATTAAAATGAACATGGCTGGTATTAAACATAAAAAATCACAACGCCATTTATTAATTCCTATCAAGTATTATATTCGTAAAATCCTTTCATATTCCTCAACGTGTTTCCCCATTCCTTGCAATAGCTTCGAGTATATACAATCAACCCAAAAAGCCATGAGAGCACAACCCTTCCTTCCATCAAATATACTCAGGTAATCCTAGACCCAAATAATCAGGTGTGCCTGAACTACAATTGAATTGTCTTTCATATGCTAACTTGGGCATAATGCCAAAATCACGCGCTTTCTTGTAGCTCCATTGTGAAGCTTCAACTGTTTCAGTATCCCAGGTCCAGTACATCGAGCCCCAACCTCCATTGCTTTCAAAAACACTCATTTGAACTTCTGCAAAATCAAGCAAGAATTTTTTATAAAGATCTGGATAATTGTTTGGATCGGAATTTGATACATTGCATGAGCAGTTAATTCCTCCGTTGCAAGATGGCACAGTTATAGCCTCAGAAGCATTTGAAGGAACAAAATCTCCTTCCCATCGAGAACCTACACCAACATTGTTAAGGTAGAGCGTGCAATCGTTATCGGCCTGACTCCATTCGCCAACAAACGTGTATCCATGACCAGATGCTGTGTTCGACGATCTCTTCATTTGAGATCCCCATTGCTCGCATACATAATTAATTTTAGCTGAGTGCGACATAGCAATCAAGTTAGCATCAAAAATAGTGTATTGATGAACGTCCAAGGCCATATCGGGAAACTCATTTTGAGGAAAAACACCTTTCCATGAATCAACACCAACAAATCCATCACCAAAAACAATTGTTCCATTGTATCCGTTGGAACGAACCAGTTTTGTCGCTTTTTTTGTCCAATTAACAACTCGGGAAACGTTAAGGGCAGTCATTCTTGGTTCATTCACAAGACCGTACATCGTTACAATGTTCTTGTATCTATCCTGAGCAAAAAACTTTGATAATTTATTGTGAATCTCAAGTGTTCGGTCGCCATACATATCACCGTCAGTACCATTCAACCAGTTCACAACATCCATTCTACCACTGTGGTTCCAGCCGTTTTGGCCACCGGGTGCCGAATGCAAATCCACTTTAACACGTAGACCATACTTCCTAGCCCATTCAATACCCCTCAAGAGATACCTCCAAGATATTTGTGCAAGAAAGTGCTCATTTGGCCAGGTCTCAACAATCCAATAACCGAAAGGGATTCGTACGTGATCTAGACCAGCTTCACTAATTTCTTTGAAAGTATTTTCAGTTACAAAGGTAGCATAGTGATGCTCTAAAAGATCAACCATAGCCTGGGTGCCTTCAGTCTTATTCACGTAATCAACTAAACTCCATTCATCAACAATTTTATCATTGTATTTTTGGAAAAATGAGGGGGTGATAAAAGGCTCAAGGACTAGCCATCCACCAATATTGACTCCACGTATAGGAAGTTCACCATAAGTGAAGTTTTCGGAAATTGGGGGAACGAATTTGTTTGGTTGGGCAGAATCATCCCAACTAGAGTTCAACCCCATAATCGGCAGTCCACCTACTGTCTCACTTGTGAAGGTGGTGTTAAAATCAGTAGTGTCTTTCCATGTGTTAACATCGTATATCGTTCCTTTTAATTCCTGAGGCATGGCATTTGACTTGTCTGTATTTGTGCCAGATGAAGTAGTTGCTGTAGATGCAATCGTGCTGGAGCCTGTGCTGCTTGCTTCTGCTTTGTTATCATCGTTTTTCCCAATTACTAAAATTCCAACGGGAATCAGAACAGCTGCCAGTATTACAACTAATGCAACTAGCGCAATAAGAAATATACACAATTTCCTTTTTCGATGCCATAATGACTGTTTGTCTGTTGCAGGAGGATGTGGAGGGAAGCTTCCTCCGGGACTCCCAGGTCCACCGAAACCCGCTTCAGCTGATTTTGAAAGATCGCTGTCAGTTCCTGGATCATTATAATTTCGGCCATATCCTGCTGCGCCGCCATTGGAAGGTTGTTGCATATTGTTATGATTAGGCTGCTGAGAAGCTTGTTGTTGTAAACCAGACGGTAGCTGAATATTGGACACTGAATCTTGAAATGGGTTCTCACTTATTGCATTATTACCAAAATTGGAGTTTTCACGCGGTATAAGATTCGTTTTAGAAACGGTTGGAAGAGGAATAGACGGAGGAAATTGAGCGGTATTAATATTAGTTTCTGTTTTATTGGCAGCCGAAATAGGACTCAAAACAAACTTTGGATCCTGGATGAAAATAGAATTGAGGTGGTCATTTGGGTCCAAAATTGAGTTTGAATCATCGTTGTTTGATGAAGCATAACTTAACCTGTTTTCGTCTGTGTCTACTTCTGTTGCTGCTTGTATGTCTTCAACACTTATAGGTCGGGTATATTTCCTGGAAAATGGTTTTACCAAATTCTTTGTTATTTGCGGACTATGAGAAATGGGAGGAGTAAATCCAGGAGGATTAGGCTTTTCGGTGGTAGGTGTTTTTACTAAAAATGAGAAAACAGAGCCTTCGTCGTCGATACTCATGGAGGAGCCATAGCGAGAGGTCGGACTTTCTAGAGCAGGAGGCTGAAGCTCGGTAGGATATGAGGATAATTCTCGGCTTTTGGAGAACGATTTGAAGTCGTTAATCTGAGTCACTGTGCTGCCAGATAAATTCGGATGGTTGAAGGATTCAAAATCATGGCTGTTGTTGTTCCTATGGGTTTCTTGCGATGTCTCTGTTGAGTTCAGTTGTCGTTTCAGGAAATTCTGTTGTTCCTGATCTATTATATCTGAAAGAGGACGCGGTTTAAATTTGAAATATTCAGAGTCTTCGGGTCCCGAATGAAAATTCAAGACAATATCCGCCATTTTGAGAGAGCGAGAGTCAAGCCTTGAACAAAATATAACTCAATGCGATATACTGGAGAAGGAAGGGAAAATAAGGAGAAATAGGGGATTTCACTCTTGTTAAAAGTGAAAAAAAATGAATGAGTAGGGAAAAGAAATTATTACTCTATCCCGAAAATAACAGTATGAGAAAAATACAAAAAGGCAAACGGATGTAGTTGTGATTTTGATTCTTAGTTCGCAAGTGTCTCCTCATTGAACTAATAGTGAAATCACGTCCGGCCAGCAGCTAACTCCTGTTGAAAAAAGGGTAACTAGTTAATGTGATAGACTGGGCCATACCAAGTATAAATAGTTACAATTTGGCATGATTATTTTGTTTTCTCCTCTGATCAACAAAGCCTTGGATAAACGACATTCGGGTACCAAACACAAAAGTTTGGATTGGCAAGGACTACACAACAAATATAACATTTCAAGGCAATCGTTTTGTGAATGAATGATCTATCAAATAGGTTGAACTGTTCTTCTACCACTGTTTCTAGCGATAAATCTCAACGTCAACACCATTAGTGGGAAGTTTTTGTGCTCCTCAAACCCCAATCGAAAAACAAACGAAGTATATGAATTGTAACGATTGCCCCCACAAAATTGAGATTTTCGTCATAGTATTTTCAGTGGCCAGATCTCAAGTTTGGAGATTCAGGAGGTAGTTAATCTGCTTCTTTAAATTGCAAATATGTAGATTTTGTGTATCTGCATGTCATTTTGGTAGGCCTCCAATCTGCGTTCGGTTAGGCTCATCCCAAGAGCTGCAGCGTACTTACCGTTTGCGGAGGCCGTTTAGTCCCGATAGGGCATCAGAGAATTTGGTACCGGTATCTTGAAGTGACGAATTTATATTACCTCAACATTATTATTGTCCGTTACTGTAATTGGTCTTGTTTTGTTCTCACCTAGCGGTCATGCTTTGCCAACGTAATCTTGCAATACTAGAAATGTCTAAAAAGTTTTTAGTAAAAACTTCAAAAGTGGTTTATTTCCCGTTTCCCATACACCTCACTCCAGCCCAATGAAAATGCCTCTAATTGACAGAACCTTTTAGCTATGTGTATACAGTAAGTCTGTTGGATAAACTCTGTTTTCAAGCAGTTGGTGCATAACCACCAACTGTTCCATCAGCATTGTCAGCCTTTAATTTTCATGTAGTCATGAATTGCTGGCCGTACATTGAGCCAGGAAGTTTACTGGCAGTCCTTATTCTTGGGCAATAGGCCATACTGTAAAACAACCTAGCTCTCGGCCTCTCGCTGAAATAAAAACTTGAGAACTACTATCAAAGAATTCAAAAACTCCGTAGCCCATGACAAGAGGATATAGCAAGCTAGCTCTTTCAAAATTCTTTCACTTGTTACTTTCCAAATGGCAAGTTTACATTGAAGGGGCATTTGGTTCGAAACTATCGTAATTTGCAGTTTATACCGCACTCTTTCACTGCACTTTTGCTGTCAGGAAGAATACTAAGAAACCAATCTCTTCTTTACCGTTGCTCTAGCTAAGAAACTGTGAGAAACTTCAAAACTTAAGCTTTTAATGTTTTCTTCAGCTTGGCCTGAGTTCCCCTCTTCTCAAGTTTTAGCCTGTTTCGTGAAAAAGTTTAACTCTTAAATCGTACTATACTTAGTACTGTACCTAGCGCGCTAATTTTAGAAGTACGTAACCCCAACCCAATCCCTGATAAAATAATATTCGTACTTACTACTTACAATATAGTTTGGTCACATGAGTCCATTGCAACAAGCCCAACATAAAAAAAGTACTTAGTGCCTGAAAGTGAACCCTGCGAATATTTGTCCAAGTATACCACTTTTCCATCTTTGACAACTTTTTATGCTCCTTGGTTGCAGCTCAATTGACAATGCCCAATTCGAATTTTCAGCTTGGTCAAGGCCTTAAAGACTACTTTGCGTTGAAAGAAGTTATGGATGAAATTATTCTCAAACTCGACAGCTTCTCTCCAAATTATGAACTTGAATCGACCGCTAAAGATGTAAACGAAATTTTGCAACTACTCAAAGACGTGAACTCAAAAATCGACAAAGTTAACAAAGATAGTCAGAAGTGATTGATTGGAAATTGCATGTAGCATACGTATATATGCTAGTGCCAATCTTTTCAATCATCATGATGACAATAGTATCCTTGGTTTGTTCCATAAAGTCAATTTTGCCAATCGTTGCGTTACCACGAATCGCAAGGTCAAGTGGGATTCAATCACATAAGGAGCATTATAGGTCTTTTTTATTATTTGATGCCAAGTGAGCTTTAGACAAATAAACCAATCCGCATAGTTTCTCTGCTTCGCTACATTTGATAAGCTGTATTGATAAAGTTATATGAGTAGCCAGTTTATATTGACTGGTATGAAAATTATATGAATATTCCGTTTTAGCCTTTAAGGCTAGAAGCATGCGCTTTGGCTGGAAATCAAGTGAAGATATTCTCAGCTTGCCCTTTTGTATTGATTCTGTTAATGTATTTCTGCTGTGCAATATTGACAATGCAGTATTCATAATTCACGAGTTTTCTTTCTTCTACTAGCTAAGTCCATAAGAATTTGATTACTTTAGTCAACTTACTTAGACGCTTTGATTGTTTAAAAAATATGTAACTTGCTCCTTTTAAACATCTGTGGTATATCATAAATGATAGAATGCTGAGAAAGAAGAAGTTATATCTATATAAATATATCTTGAATGCAATTTTAACATTAATATTTTGTTACTCTATCTACTTATCTACTGCAGGAAGTGCCACTCTTCCTTTGTATCGAGCACCTAGTACCCCAGGCGGATGAACATCCGTTTCTTTCTGAGCACACGGTACAGTGCCGTCATCCGAAGAACTTTCTTCGATAAGATCGTTATGTTGCTTAGAAGACATTGTCATTCCTCCGCTTGACCCGATAGTGGTAGCGCGACTAATCCCAGAAGAATTCGTTGGCTTCAAGTGTGATTTTCTATTATAATTCGCACTTTTGGGCCCAGATGTGTTGGCTTCCATGGAAACAGCAGTATTGCTTCTTGTTTGTGCAACCTCCTGTGAATCAAAAGGTACAAAGCTCTTCTGAAGCTCAATCTTAAACCTGATAGTAGCAAGATGTTTTATATTCAGATCATCACCCGATTGCTTCTTTTCCACATTTTCAGGAGTACTTGAACTGTTGCTCTTGGTAGGCTTCAGAGCTTTTCTTAGTCGAGACATGGAAAAGATACAACTTTCTCTCTGTTTCTTTTTCAAAGAACTAGCAATCCCAACAGAGAGTCGTTTCCTTGCTGACGAAGTTTTGGTTTTAGTTTTGGTTTTGGTTGGTTTGGCCCCCATCTTATTCCCGTCACTAGTTGCTTGCTGTTTCTTCTTGTTCACACCAGCTTTGTTCCTCTTTTCTAGCCAGATTGGGTATTCATCGATGAGTGATTTTTTGGTGAAGGTCTTTTTTGTTGTCTCAATCTCTTTGTAAAGGTTCAAATTTGGTCTAAATATGGGGCCAGAATCAACCAACGTACTGGTTCCTGCATTGTTAACTGTCGTTGCTAGTTCCAGCTTCTCTCGTTCAAACCCATGGAAAAATTCTAACTCAAATATTTCTTTGGTAGTAGATACTCGATCGTATGGATAAAACTGTAGAAACTGTCGTATGGCATCTTTACACGCTGCACTGACTGGAGGTTCAGTTTCAGGAAAAATAAGGCCTGGGCTTGATATCAGGGAGAGCATTTTTGATCGTACTTTAACTTTGAAAGGAACGTGATTGTAAATACATTCGAAAAAGACGATACCTACTGCCCACCAATCAACTCTGTCTGAATATGCCACACCTTGATGCATTTCCGGAGCCAAGTAGTTGAATGTTCCTGATACTCCTGTCATCAACGGATCTTCCTCTGACACTTCTCGTGCAACGTTAAAATCTGCCAGTTTTATATGGCCTGCTGAATCTAAAAGAATGTTTTCGGGCTTTATGTCTCGGTGTACAACCATGTTTTCGTGTAAGAATTCCACGGCACAAGACAATTCGGCAATCCAGTGCCTGACAGACTCTTCAGAGAAAGAGTACTTCGTGAGGTGAGACCTTAAGTCACCTCCATCACCCAGATCCAAGACCAAAAAATAAAAACTTTCGTCTTGAAACGCATATTGTAGATTGTTGATAAATTGATACCGTACTTTTCCTAGAACTTTTCTTTCTTCGACTACTGTCTTGAGTACTGCTGGCGTGTGTCGTTTATCAATGTATTTAAGGGCGTAGAATAGGCCAGATGTTTTTTGTTTTACCATCATCACTTGGCCATATGATCCTTCCCCAAGCTTTTTACAAAGTAGGTACCCGTCTAGTTGTAAGTTTTCATTATCAATTTGGATGTATGTGTTTCCAGACGGGTTGTTTTGTGAATTGGGATTGTTGGTTTTGGTGCTCGGTTTTGCGTGACAGTTGTAGTTTTGCTTCGATGTTGTTTGGCCCATTTTCTGCTTTGATAATTAACTTGCTCTTCACGCCCGCGCACACTTACAAATAAACACTTGAAGTATACAGGCTCAGTTATTGAGGAAATTAATCAGAAAAATAAAGAGGATCATAAATATTTATAAGTCAATACACACGGGTTAATGCAAGCAACTTTGCATTCAAATTGAATGTTTAATGACAATTCCCGTAAATTGCCAGTTACGCTATGAAAGGTATATTCTTATTTTCAATTACTCGTGGTGATTTCGGATATAATCGCCAAAGAATATAGTTATTCACGTAGCGCATTGTGAGCTACACTGACCCACTGGAAGTTGATTTGTCTATTTCAGATCAACTAATATCTTCGATTGAGTTGGTTAGTTTTTAGATTTTAGTCGGTGTTGCTACTTTAGTTCTTTATTTTTGCTATGTTAGGTTATAATGGAAAGTTGGCCAGTACCTTTTTAGCATGAAAATTAATGATTAAATTGAACTGATGCTAAGATCACCTTTTGAATTTCAGTTCGTTACCTGTACACCCGCATATTCTTGGACCTGAATTTTCCTCTGAAATCCGTAGAAATTTTCAGGTGATATGCCAGTATCATTAGGCAATCACTTTTCAATGCTTTGTAAGGATTTCGTTTTTCAATTGCTAGCCAAGTTTCCTATTCATTGTTGAAATAACTCATGGCATTTTCCAGATTCAAAAAAGGCATAATACATACTTATCAAATACACTTACCAAGTATAGGCATAGAATAGCAAATTTGTAGATGAAACTATACAAGCTGGTAACTAGTTATAAGTAGCACATGGTCGGGTACTTTTTACGCTTCAGAAGTACAACCGGTGCGTCGATAGTACAAAGTAACAAAATACAGTGCGTGAAAACTAAAAGTACTGAGGTTTGCCCGTTTATCGCAATATTTTTCAAATGCTGGATATTTTGAAAGCAGAGACTGCTAAACATCTTTAATTTTATTGTTTAACATGATTGATATTCTATTATTCTTAAAAATAATGTGGCGCATTGTTGCAATAAGTTACAGCCATTAATTTTGAAGTTTATACAATCTTTAAGCACTATAATGGAGTCTATTTTATACTCTAAATTAATTTGAATACGATTCGAAAGAAAACTTCAGGCATTGTCACATCAATTGATCTTTGTATATGTATCACTTGTTTATTCTAACGGTGCAGTATCTTTTACGTTACTACAGTACGTAGCAGTAGATACTCAGAATACTAAATGCTCTCGCAGATATTGACGCTAAATATATAATTTATAGCTAATAGCATAAAGATCTATGAAGCGGTGGTTGGTGCGCAGGTGCAATAAATCTGAGTATGAAAATATAGGAATGGAGTAAATACATCTGTCGGTTTCCATATTAACAGTAAAACCTTTGAAATTCAGTACTAGCTGAACTTCCTGTTCTGGTTGTTCTTGTATGCTCGGTCAGTATTTCATATTGTCGGTTCATTGAGTTCGAGTAGCAGAACAAGAAGTTTTGCATCTGGGACTAAATAAGTGCAATCTACGGTATAGCGCGCCAAACATCATTAATGCATTTAGATCCTACAAATTTGCTTTGAAGTAACTAGGTGTATTTTGGATGTCAGTTAGTTTAACACTTGCAATATTGTATCAGTTGGTCTTTCATAAAGATATTCAAAAATATTAATCAAAATTTTGGCACAAACTTCTACCAAGATTTTGGCAATATTTTGTTCGCATACTGTACAGTACTGTGTGTAAATTATGTAATCTACCATCAAAAAAATTTGTTCATTAAACCTTCAGAATAGTTCATTCCGAAATTCACTACTATATACCGGTAATTGGAGTTTTTCAACTGCTATGAATAACCCATGATGCTGAAGAATATATATCGCTGCTCTCGGGGATTTAAATTACTTAGACCCTCTTCTCTAAGTCGATTTGCTTCAAGTGTCTCTGTCAGTCAACAGGATCTATCCCATGAAAACAAGCTGGGCAAGATTCTGGCAAAGTCCATTCAGGTACGTTCCTATATCGCTGATATAGACAACCAAACTAACTTGTTTCTTATAGACTAAAGGACCTCTTTCCCTTGCTGCTTTCATGCGAGAATGCCTAACAAATCCCGAATCAGGTTACTACATCAATAAAGATCCGTTCGGTAAATCCGGGGATTTCATCACATCTCCAGAAATTTCGCAAATGTTCGGAGAACTGGTTGGCGTTTGGGTCTTGACTCAATGGATGTTACAAGAAAGGCCTAGATCAGTTAGATTGATTGAATTCGGTCCTGGTAGAGGTACTCTGATGTCGGATATAATTAGAGCGGCAGAGCCTTTCGCGCAATACAACGGGTCAATCAAAGAGATTTATTTTGTGGAAGCCAGCCCAACGCTCAGAGCCGCTCAGCATAAACTGATATGTGGACCGAATGAACTCGAACATGACAAAGAAAATGGCATCTACTTTTCGAAATCGTTACACGGTGCAAAAACGGTATGGGTTGAGGATGCAAAATCTCTTCCCAAAGATGATATGGCAAACTATATAATTGCCCACGAATTCTTCGATGCCCTACCAATTTATCAATTTGAGAAGGTAAACGATGAACCTGCAGGTGTGACTTCCAAGCTTCCGAGTCAACAAAAATCATCATGGAGAGAATTTGTTGTAGATTATTGCGTTCCCAAGCCCACTGATTTACAATCATCAATCCTTCTTCCCAATCAGACCATTACAAAAGCTAATGAAAAGGGAATTATCGAGGAAAAGCCGAAATTTCAATTATCTTTGGCTCCCACTTGGACGGTTGCTTCCAGAATTATTCCTAAAACTCATGCCCGATACGACAAACTTCCCATTGGATCACAAGTAGAGATATGTCCCGATGCATGGGAAATTACCGAACAAATGGCTTCTAGAATCAACAGAACTCGCACGGGTGGAATTCTAATTATTGACTATGGTCCAGCTGAAACTATACCTGTGAACTCTCTGCGAGCAATCAAAAACCACAAAATTGTACCTCCATTTGATAACCCTGGTGATGCGGATCTCTCTGCAGATGTTGACTTTCAAGCTATTAAGTGTGCGGCTTTGCAAGGCGGAAACGAGGAAAAACTTGAAGTTTATGGACCTGTCGAACAGGGTGACTGGCTGCACACCATGGGAATTGGTGCGAGAGCTACGGTTTTAGCTAACTCTCAAAGAACGGAAGAAGGAAAGAAGCGAGTAGAATCGGAGTATAATAGATTGACAGAGAAAGGAGGCGGTGCTATGGGTAGATTATATAAAGTGATGGCTATTGTTCCGAAGACTCAACCAAAGCCTGTAGGGTTTGGTGGGGATGTGTAAATATTCAGCGTTTAACAGGTACAAGAATCTTTCCGTAGATTTTGTATATAATAAACACTTCATGAAATTAGATTAATTCGTACATCATCATATTATACTAAGAGTTTATACAATCATGGGCTATATTGTTGATGAGGGAGCTTTTTCAATTCGTCAGCGAGCTCTTCCGATATGTTGGTTGTGCTCCATGCGACGCAGTAATGAGAGAGAAGTAATCTAAGTTCTTCAATCTCATCTAAGAACTCCAACTTTGAAATTCTTTCTAACTCTTCCTTATCAATCCAATTTTCGTAAATATACATGACGTCCGCAGCTTGCGCGCTTCCCATTTTACGTTCTGTAAGTCGTTTAACCTGCGATTCTAAAGTCGGGAACTTTTTTAGCGTAGGCAAGTTCAAGCCTCTCATGGCTAAATTCTGAATCATGACCTGTCCAAACGAATCATTACCACCAATGGGCTCGTAAATGATAAAATTCAATCCTGCTGCAAAGTGTTTGGTCATCCAGTCAAAAACAGAATCAGACTCACTTGGTTGAAGGTAACATAAACAGCACTCGGAAATCACAAGAGTTGGCAGATCCGACTTCATACCCGGCAAAAGATCTGAAGTAGCAGTCAACGTGCGTAGATCTTTGGCATGTAGATGATATGTTGGGGTATGTATTTCGTAAGCAGATGGATCAATTGTATCCAGTTGAATAATAGAAGACAGTTTTTCGGATTTAGCGATTGCATTTGCCTTGTTTTTAGTTGTAATCTGAAAGTCAATTTCATGGTACAATATCCTCTGAGGATGTTTTTCCAATAGGTAAAACGCTCTTGTATCCGATCCGGCACCTAATGAAATAATCTGGCATTTGTCTGTGAATGCTAAAAACTTCTCAATCAACGTATTGACAGCACTATTTCGCACATAAGTACCTTCTGCAAGTTAGCAGAGCATTCCAAACACTTAACAAAAAGGCTTACCAATATTAATAACAGGGAGTTTAGGTACAAATTTTGAAGCTAATCGTGAGTTTGTAGATGTGTATACTGGGATAATCAGATCAATGTATGGATCAGATAAGTAGCCCTTTTTACAAGCTGAATATCTAGATACAAGGGCATCCAAATCCGTTAAACGTACTAGTTTATCGCTATGAGGATTCATGTTTAAGTGGGCGTGAATAGAAGATGATTTTTCTAGAGGTTTTCAAATGTGGGAGGGTTAAGTCATAAAAAAAGGCATTAGTCTATGTGGCAGGATAAGCTTTAAGCTTCAAACACTTGGTCCAAAATTTTACCGCCCGAAAATCGGTGCTATGCACTTTACAGCTACGTTCACCGGTTTGTTTGCAAGTTCAAACATTTCGATCAGGCAATGCTTGTTACCATGAGTCATTAAGCTTTTACCTGTCGCTTTTTACAATTGATGCTTTTGCTTTCTAGATACGAAAGAATCAAGTTCTTACAATAACAAGGCGTACCTTGTTGCTCACCAAGGCAATCCAATATAAGCGAATTTATTAACAATCTAGAATAGTGTATCAATAAAGTCCATAAAGTATTTAACTTACTTCTAGGATGTATATAGCTATATGGCAATCCTACATATATTGTTTCAGAAACTTCACTCGATTTTAGCTGCTCTCGTGAAAGAGCCTTAGACTAATTATTATATGGTAAATACGCCAAAATCTGTTATCGCTACGCTGTTGCGTCAATACTAACAAATTGAAATCTAACATCAAGTACAATACAGTACACTGCAAATATAACTGTTAGTCAACATTCGATCCGTAATATCTGTAACAGAAATTGCAAAGTGGTGGCTTTAGTACGATCGCTCATTTCTATACAACATGATTTGTTTACCATGGCTGAGAGACCTTCACTCTGATGGAGGGGGAAAAGTTGACATGGCATAAATTATCAGTTCAATAAACTGTAAACTTTTACAAAAAGTTAAAAAAAAAATCTTAACAAATTGCTAAGAAAATGCGTTAGCCCGGAGTCGAACCGGGGGCTCGTGTATGGCAAACACGAATTTTACCGCTAAACCACTAACGCTTGTTGAAATATAGGTTATTTGGCCATGGTTGTGCACGGTACTCGAAATAAAAAGAATATACGAAGCAACCTTGAATGGGGGAAAATACAAGCCGGCTCTAACCCAACTTCTCATTCAAGTACTTCCAACACGATCAGGATTTAAAGGAACATTGTATACTTACAATTATTCTTAGGAATCAAGAATTAGATATTAGGAACATCGACTTGTTTCTGTCGTTTGCATGTGTTATTTGACATAGGACAATAAACTGATTATGAATGAATGAAAGTCGTTTGCTGTAATATTGAATAACGTCCTAATTCTTAAATTATCATTTTTCTTATTATTGCTCTGTTTTTAATTTTAAATTCTAAAATTCTAGGGAATATAAGCTCCTTTTATATTCGTCCAAATCCAGGTTATTAAGCTTTCCCCTCATTCAAGGTTGCTACGTGTCATGGACCTCACTTAGAACCAACCGGAACTCATGACAACGACCAAATAGTCTAAGTTCTAAGGTTAGGGCTAGAAACAGATGAAATGGCGAGAACACACAAACAGAGAACTCTTCTTAGAAACAGTGTTGGAAGGGAAAACGACTCCTGGAAAGCAACCAACTACTTCAGAAATAACTATTTGTAATTGCCTTATTTAGTTGACAATCGAATAATTGACTGATTCAAGGAAAGTAATCATAATTACTAGGACATAAGAGAAGAACCTTTGTAAGTATAACACCTAGAAAGTACGAGATTATGACACTACGTATATTCTAATATCCTACCGTACACAACTGCGGCTTAATATCTTACATGAAAAATAATTCCTACTTTAGTAAATATGCTTCAGAATTAGAACTAAAAACTAGGTATATTGCAGCAAAGTTGAATATAATCAAAGAACACTAATTTTTTGCTTTATCTGGGTTTCAGAGCACATTAGTACACTATTGAAGAAGATTTTTGGTTGCTCAGATTCTAGTTCAATCTCTACTTACGGCGATAAACTCAAGCAGGTTTCCTTTTACACTTGGAATTTATTTCAAGCAGAATTGGCAGCGTCAAGATACAAAAGTATTCATATATATCTACAACATTAATGAACGAGATAGTAGGTCTCGTCACAATTCAGACTGTTCGGTTTTGTTCCTGATTCATATTTACATGTCTCCCGTATTGTTATTGGCACCACTTGTATCTTAACTACTACTTTAGACCTTTTTTTGGATCATTTGACATAACACAATAGACTAATTACAGTATAGCTTAATGAATGAAAAGAAGAAGTGTATTAACATAGTTGATTTTATTTATTGGTTAAAAATCGTTATGTAGTTTACTTGACATAGTACAGTCAATTGATCATGATTGAAATAGTTAAATGGATTTAACTGCTAGTATCTCTATTGGCTACCTTAGGTTTTCTTCCGGACGTACACGACCAGTGTTTTATGACAAAAATGACTCTGGTATTAAAGTGTGTTCAATCTATACTCAAAGTATCTATTATAGCAAGAAATGATTACACATATCTATTTTGGCAATGAGCTACATGTTCCCCTATTAGACTCAAAGTGATGGTGAAGTGTCAAAAAATCATGAGTTTCACAGAATACTAATAGTCATAACGGGTCACTGATCTTTTGTAACAAATGCTCTTTTTTTCTTGACAGCAGCATCTTGCAATTCAAACAATAAGACTGGCTTTGAGATATCCTTTTCGCCAATACTTTTCAAAGTTCTAGTTCCTTTCACGCTCTAAACTTATTATCTTCTTTTGACTCTTGAGGTATTCAGTAATTTGGATTAATTTCCTGAAAAAGCAGTAAAAGGCTATAAGTCTAAACGTATTTTTTTGAGACTCAAGTCATATCATTGAATTTTCTCAATTTTTCTGAATCTTTTCCGCTTTGGTACGTTTTTTTACCTAATCCACTCAATTTTTCCTTTATGTAACAGGCAAGTCTTATTCTTGTTTTTTGTTTTAATTTTCCTTTTTCCTACTCCAAAAATTCATATCGCTAACTGCTTAAACAAACGAGTTCTCTTACTTTAACACCCTTAATATCTATGTCGGATCTACCAATAACTCCAAAAACTCCCCAGAAATTGTTGTCTCCAGTTACACCAAGAAAAAGATCTCGGTATGGTGACAGATATATTCCTGATAGAAGTATAAACTTCAAAGCTGCATACCTTTTAACTGACCCTCCAAAACCTGCGCCTTCGACTCTATCAGGGCGCCTCATTCATGATGCTGAAGTTTCATATGATCAAGTGCTCAAAGAAGAAATGTTTGGTAATTCGGTTCCTTCAACACCACAAAAAAATACTAACATATTCCGATTTCATACCCCAAATTCAACAGAATATAAAAGATCTCGATCGTCAATAGGCTTGGAAAGATATGATATTAAAAGGCCAAAGCCAACACCGAAAGAAATCCCAAAAGTTCCTTTTAAAATCTTAGATGCACCAGATTTGATAGATGACTTTTATTTAAATTTGCTTGATTGGGGCTCCTCAGATACAGTAGCAGTAGCTCTTGACAAGAGTGTGTACTTATGGAATTCAGCTTCTTCTGAAGTTACCCAACTGTGCAGGGAGCATGATCCTATTACGTCCGTTGCATGGTCCGGAAAGAGTAACCATATAGCAATAGGATCGGTAGATGGATATGTTACTATATGGGATGCTGTTGCAATGAAAAAAATAAGGTCTATGACAGGACATGACTTTCGGGTTTCTGCCCTTGCGTGGAACCACCATATACTAACAACTGGCGGCAAAGACCGTACGTTGATTCATCGCGATGTTAGAGTCCCAGAGCATTATCTCAAAAAAATTGAACATGCTCACCGACAAGAGATTTGTGGTATCAAATGGAACGCTGAGAACAAACTTGCGACTGGTGCAAATGATAATAAAGTAAACATATGGGAGGGTTTGAACGATCGACCTACATACAAATTTCAACATGATGCAGCTGTTAAGGCGCTCGCTTGGAGCCCGCATGCTCGAAATATTCTAGTAACCGGTGCAGGTACGACTGACAAATGTTTACGTTTGTTCGACATTAGCAAAGGATTGAACATCAACCGAGTAGATACTGGAAGTCAAGTGTGCAACCTTGTGTGGAGTCGGAGTTCGAACGAAATAATTACAGGACACGGATATTCAAAAAATGAAATAGGAGTTTGGAATGCCAAAGGAAATAAGCTAAAACAACATACGGTTCTGACGGGGCATACTTCAAGAGTAGTCTACATGGCTCTATCGCCGGATTCTAGTACAGTTGTTACTGGTGCTGGAGATGAAACTTTGAGGTTCTGGAAGATTTTTAATAAATACGAACCAAAAAAGGTGCGAAGTGAACTTGAAGTCTTTCCCAACCTTAGATGATCCGTTGTTACGCTAATGATAAAATTTTGAGACCAACATTGACCTAATGCTTCCTTTTCTTTCATTTTCCTTTTTTTATATTTTTTTGGGGGACTTTTTTTTTTTTGGTTTGCAGTTTTTATATTAGGAAAAAGAGTTTTATTTTCTCTTATTTATTTATTTATCCAAATGCTTCCTGTACCTTTGTACCAGAGCTGTCAATGCAAGTAAAGATTTTTTGTCCTTTGCTATTTTGTTACTGTAAAGTTTTGCTAAGTCTAGAAGAAATGTAAGCACATTGAATAGTGCACGGGTGCTTAGAATAGGGGTTTACTAGATGCTAACGGCATATTTTGCAACGTAAATTGGAACTGACAGGGTGTTGGCATGGGGAAGATAAGCTTACACATAATATTCCTTTTTGCCGAATAGAATCTTTATTTCTGAAAGAGGTGAAAAGTAAACAACATGACCCTTAAATTATACGGTCACCAACTTGTGTACTCTATAAACCAACCAGCAAAAAAAAAAAAAAAAAATCAGATTATCGCTAAACTGAATCATTATATGTTTCTATAACAGTACAGATGAGTAGCTCTGATGAATAAATAAATAATCCAGTACTTCAATCACCTATCTCTATTTTGGGGGGTATCATTATCCCTTCTTTCCTTGTACTTATCAAGAAAGCAATATAGATAAGTATTCGTATTCCTCTACAGAAAATCTTCAAGATCCAACGGTCTTAGTCAAACCAATTTCTTATTCTGTTCCAGTTTCCGGCCCTTCCATTAATATTGTGAGAAGGTAGTATAATGTGGCCAGGTATATTGTTTTCCATTTGCATCAAATAGCTTCTCAGGAGCCCAATGCCATCTCCACTAAACACACAGAATATTTCCCTCTGTTGTTCGTTGAAATCTGAAGGCGGGGCTCGACAAAATCTTACCAGATCGTTTCTCATAAATGCAGGAATTCCAGTAAGAGAAAGATGCGCCAATCTGGAAGAATGCCTGACAAGAGGTCCAATGGATGCAAGTGTTAGATTGGGACAGTAGGAGAGATGAACCCTCTCAATACCGTATGAAGGATCTTCCATGGACCGTCGCGCAATAGCAATTATACCAGCATCAGTGATCAGCGGGCATTTCACAAGGCCCACTCTTTTAAGACGAGGTATTGTTGCAAGCTTAATGACTGCTTCATCCGTAAGTAATGAGCAACATGCAAAGTCCACATATTGGAGACGTGTACAAGTCGTTGCCAGCGTATTCACACCTTCGTTGGTCAAGTGAGCGCAATGCGCAAGATGAATATACGTAAGAGTTTTAGAAATATTCGCAAGATACGTCATCGAAATATCACTTATTTCAATACACTTTGACAAAACTAATTGTTTCAATCGCGGTGCAAATGTTGTGAATCGATTCACTGTGCGATCGGATACTTGGGTAGAGCCTAAATCCACTATTCGTAATTTGTCAAGTACCACAGAAACCTCTAAAAATGCATTATCTGAAATGTTTACATTTCCTCCGAGTTTCAGTTCACGAAGTTGGGGAAGACCGTTTATGCAAGCGGTGGCGGATTTGTCGCTGAGGGTTAGGCAATCTGAGACATCCAGCTCGACAAGTTGTGGGCAATTTCTGACGATAGTTATTATGCTGTCATCGGTTATATTTGTGCATTCATTTAGTTTGAGACGCCTCAGCAGCTGACAGTTGGAAGCTAGTTCAATCACGCTACTATTTGTTAGGTCTGTAAATGAACTGGCATAAAGGCCTTGTATAGAACGGCATCGGTTGGCAATGGTTAGCAAAGTTATTTCGGTGATTTTGGGCATATGTGATATATCCACGCTTAGAATATTAACGTTGTTGTTAATCAATGGTACAACCGTTTTATCAGTCGCTTTACTTTGAGCGATCGTAAGACGTTCCAGCTTCATGCACTTTTCAAAAGCTTGTAATACTTTGTCGGTCACCTCACTTCCAACAGCAGTCAGATTCAATCTCTTTATCCATTTGTAGTACGGTTTGAATTCATTTGCATTTTCAAGAGCCTTTGTAACTGTCTCAAGTTGTAATTTACTAGTCAGGGAGACTCTATACCACAGACGTGGGCCGGCAAGATGAAACCATTGAGAGTTAACAAAGAGCAGGGACGGCTGTGTCGGCAAAAGCGGGGATATTATCTGATCGATTAGTTCAGGTGGCAAAGTTGATATTGTTGTAGGCATTGTTTAGTGAATGAATAAGGAGGAAGGTAAGAATCAAGTCCAACATTGGCAAGCCAAAGGGAAGATGAATGAAATCAGAGTGCCTGTGAAAGGGACAGTCTGGTCATGTGATAGTCTTTTTATAGTGTTTGTTCAATTTTTATCCCTGTGCCTTATCTTCCCGTTTCGTGAGCTTTTTGCAGGGTGTGAATGACGGGAAGACGTGAATATATTCGCTGCATTTAGTTGGCAATATACCGGTACTTGGCCCGAATAAAGAACGGTCTATTTTAATGGCATGTATCGTAGAGACGTACTGGGAAGAGAGCATCAGTCTCTTTATTCGACTGTTAACACACACACACACACATGCCTGCGTATACTCTAAATTATACAGTTCTTGAATTAGTTTTATGGTATTTAAGAGTATTCTTTTAGCTGACTTGAGATAGTTTCAGGCCTCACAAAATGATGAAGCGCCTATATAAGTGAGAGGTACATTTGGAATAAAATATATATAGATACCCGACTGTACTTATATAGCTTGAAAAGGCTAACAGTATTCTGAAGGTACAAATTGAAATGGAAGGCAATACAATCAGACGAGCTATTATGTTTTCGACCTCACGAACTGCACACATCGCTATTAAAACTACGGCTGACATACGCTCCAAAGTAAACCGGTAGCATGATTTTGGCAAAGAAAACATACAACTATTTTTTCTGTACAAAATTTTTGGATTTACGATTGTTCAACCTTATGACAGACTTGATCTTGTAAAACAGTTCACAAAATTCTTGGACTTGAGAATTTTAGTAGTGCTGATTCTTTAGGCATAGGTAACTGTCTGAGTTTTGACACTTTCTACACAAGAAAACACTGCACTAGACCGAACATGGAGTTATTAACAGATTTAAAGCAATTTTTTATATTATACTCTCTAGATATACGGTGTGAACTGTTACTCACATTAACCGTTTTGTAAAACTTCAGGTTTGAGGAAGTGTGGGCTTAGGTCAGCGGTGTATATTCCATGCCATAGAATATATGTTACTCAAACTATTGCCGTTACTCTCTTCTATTAAGCTCTATGACAATGTAGATAGGCCTTCCAGCTTGCTATTAAATGAATCTATATTCAATGGTATATATTAGTATGGATAACATACCAGTACTACACACCTGAATATGGAATGGCCCACTGAGTTAAAATCAAAGGTAATATCTATAAGCTCCATATACCGGCGTACATTTTGCTAAGACAAGATACACACTTAGTTTTTACCCTCCAATAGCTAAACAATCACCGAGGGTACAAAGTAGCATCAAACATGCCTTGAAGCAACTTGCCATCTATTTATGTTCTCTTGGGTTAAAAAATCAAACTAAACGCAGATAATACGGGTTGTTATTATGCTTGAACCTTGCTGGTTGGGCTAAATAGCAGCCTCCTCCACAACAGTCTTTTTGTGGAGATATGCTGAAGTTTAAAAACCATCCTAGTATTAGCTATAATTAACTCAATGAAAATCAAAAATCTGTTCTCCAATCGATACTATGTCAAGCTTCTATCCAAGGGCCTGTTAGAAATGGAAAGTTATTTATACATATATATAGATATACAACATTGTCTGCAAAAGTTAATGATCTCAAAGAAAGAAGTGTCCCGGGTAAACTGCCCATTCGTGATATAGCGTTTTGATATCAACAGATCCGACGACTACGTGCAAAATATTTCCTTCTAACAAAATGGCAAGAGCGATTGCTTGGAGTTTAGATCATTGACACTATAAAAACATAGGTCGGAAAGGGGTTAGCGGAGTCCAAGCCAGTCTATCCCGCGTTACTCATGTTATTTACAAAGATGCTACAACAAATGTGGTTTCCCCTGAAGTTTTGTTGATATACCTTTGCAATGAAAATAAAAGGATGCACTAAAAGTGGTAGCCAAGCTTCGAGCTGAATACCGCAAGAGGCGGTCTAGCAAGAATTGCTAGCATACTTACAGTACAATTAACTGAACTAAGTTCATCTCAGTACGTTTAAACCTCACACACATTCTTTCGAAGCACACCCAAATAACTTGCAGTGCAAAATTCTCGCCCCTATGTTTCACAGATACACACCATGGAAACTGTGTGGATCTGATAAGTATGTGAAATAATCCAGTTTATAGTGTTTTTTCATACCTCCCACCACGCAGCCAGCCTGTCAATCGATATATGTCTTCATGCCGGACTAGCTGTCTGGTTCCAGCCATTTTTGTATCCCCTACTTGTGAATGTGGTATATCAATGACAGTATTATATTTTAGTACTACATGAAAATCTACGAACTCTTGTTGATCTAAGCTCAACATTTTTACCTCCTGTCCTTCACATCAATAACAGAAAATCCCTTTAGACGCTGCATTTCATACAAGCATTTGACTATAGTGACACATCAACTACCCATGGTATGGATCATGCTGTTGCTTTTGTATAGCTCTAAACAAATCAGAGTTTGTAAACTAATTTCAATCACAAAGAAACCCAGTACAAATGTAGATACTTGAAGATTCGTAGCGCTCAGTACCTAAACGCACGCATATTCAACGCGAGCTAAAAATCCTTTTGTTGTTCAGCTATATAAAGTTTCGTGGCCCGTGACTTACGCGTCGAGTTTATTTCCGTTTTCATACTAAACTCAACACGTAAAACACGCAATGCCACAAGAGAATATCTACCATTCGTTGTGTTTCGATAAAGTTGGGTTTACCCTTTTCCTCAAATATTTCCTGCCCTCTTTCTTTTCTGTTTTTTCTTCTTTCTCTCTCCTCACACCTACATCTTCTTTCTTTCCTTCTAATCACTAAACCAGTCATATACACCGTTTTTTTTTGTTATTCTCATATTTACAAGAAGAGAAAGCAGAAGGCTTGTGAATATTGAAAGACAATAGCTCGTTGGGTCTTCCTGATTTTTTGTTTCATCGTTTTTTGTGCATTCGTTCTTATATCTATATTTTTTACGTCCAATCTTTTTTTATGCATTAATACGCGTTAGGAAATGAGTATACAGGTATGTTTACAGGTTTTTTGATAGTGTCTGTTTATAGCTCTACTAACGCAACGCGTTTGCACTTTTAGAATAAAACTTCCCAAGAAAATGTTGCATCGCGGCCTAAAGCTGTTCCTATATCAAGAAAACGTGCTGCATTAGAGGATTTGTCAAATGTATCTAGTATACACTCAAAGAAATCTGATAAATCCGTGAAATCGACTGCTTCTGTAGTGGTAGTGGAATCTTCAACCAACGAGACCAGTATTGTCCTCACAGAGAATAAAGCCAACACAAACAACACTAATATCAACAAACCCGATCAAAAAACAAAAAAAACAAATGCATCTACAACTACTTCAGAACCAGTAACGAAATCCAGTAAAGGGCGCGCTCCTCCATCAAGCTCGACGTCTCTTAAAAGAGCATCAACTGAACTAGACCCTCCTGCTCAAGAAATTGTCACAAAAGCACCAAAGAAATCGAAGCAAGTTGTGCAAGACTGGATAGACCTTGACAGCGAAGATCATGATGACCCATTAATGGTCAGTGAATACCCTGAGATCTTTGACTACTTAGCAAGCCTTGAAAGAAAATACCTTCCGAATCCAAACTATATTGAAGACCAGCCGGATCTGGGTTGGGTTCAACGTGCCATGCTAGTTGATTGGCTTATAGAAGTTCATGCGAAACTAAAGTTATTACCAGAAACACTCTTTGTTGCTATCAATATTGTCGACAGATTCATGACACTTCGCGTTGTCAGCTTGGATAAAGTGCAGTTGGTTGGAATAACTGCTCTTTTAATAGCTGCAAAATATGAAGAAGTGTATCCTCCGGTACTTGCACATTACGTTTACTTCACAGCTGGAAACTTTAATGAGACTGATATAATTGGGGCGGAAAAGTTTTTGTTACAGGTTCTAGAATTTGAAGTGTCATATCCCAATCCAATGAATTTCTTACGTCGGGTGTCAAAAGCAGATGGATATGATACAGAGACCAGAGCGATTGGTAAATATTTATTGGAGACATGCTTTGTCGATTGGAGGTTGATGGCGATGAAAGGGTCGAAGCTGGCTGCGGGATCTATGTTGTTGTCTCGCATGGTGCTAGGTAAACATCAAGATGAAGGATGGACGCCAACATTGAAACATTATTCAGGAGGCTATGGACTTGAGGATTTGAGGCCCGTTGTTAAGAGGTTGGTTGACTATTTGGTCAGACCTGTAGAATGTGAGATGTTGTATAAGAAGTATGCGGTGAGGAAGTTCTGCAAAGCTTCACTTACAGTGCGCAAATGGGTTAAAGATAATCACGATGATTTATACATTTGAAAGAATGAAATAAAACGAAATGAACTGAGATTTGAAAATGCTTTAATGTCATTCTCGATAAGCAGAGCTGACTGAAAAGAAAGAGTATAAATATTACTTTATTTTTTCTCATTATTTATTGAACTATTGTCTTTTATTTATAATAAAACATTTTTTAATCTTTTCCGGTTCTTTGAAGTTTCATGTAGTTACATTTGTATTATATCTCTAGATGTTCTAATTAGTAAAGGGCATGAAAACCGTTAGAAAATCGAAGGTAGAACAGACAGATCTGTCTGAGAAAGACTTTCAGATCTTTACTAGACGGTGAGGTCAGATTATTTAAGTTAGACTTATTTCAGTCTTTCCATAGAAGATTACAATGTTAACTTCATCAACTTATCACAGATTTAATCATAAACATATTATACAAGTTGTGTCATCATATTCATAGGAAATTTCTATAAACACAAAATAGATCATCATCAGCAAAAAAGACATTATATTATACACAAAGGGTCATTTAGATGGTCATTTTTCGTCACCGAGATCGTAAGTAGAGTACAAGAGAAAAGAAAATTATTAGGCGTAACTTATCAGAAAAAAGACAAAATTTAATAGCAACACAAAACCCGGCTTCCCAATAATATCGGCTTCCAAAACGTCTTACCGAAAGACGCACCCTCAAAAAGAAACCTGTTTCCAACCCCAATAACTTGAATCATCGTTACTTTCCTTCTTTCCAAAAGACGGGAGCATCAACCGTCGCGCCAAAAGCCTTCACTCTCTACCATTTCCCTTTCACGATATCGACATCCTGCCTCAGCTTCATCAACGCACCATACAGCTTCCCCTTCCCGCGCTCGACCTCTGGCCACGCAACGTTCCCATCTGTGACCAGACGCGGCCGCACCTTGTCGCCGGCGGAAGCTGCTGTGTGGGATGCTGCGTAGCTGCGGGCAAAAATGGCACCGCGGTAGAGGCCATAGACTTGCGAATCTTCCGGGGTGAGTTGGTGATACTGGACTTGATCGTGGACAAGAGTGCGGGTGTGCAGGTCGTAGATGGCGTAGTAGAAGAGGTTTAATTTAGGCTCGTGGTGTGTTGTGAGATAAAATGCGGAGGATTGAGACATTTTTTGTGAGCTAGTCGATGTGGGTTTCTGTTCCGATGGTTGGTTATGTGTTTGGTGTTCTGGTATGTTTGATTTTGGTCAAGTCGATTTCTTCGTTTCTAATTTGGCATCCCAAGTTGGTGTACAGAAATCAATAAATTGTAACGCAGCTAGAAATTAATATGTCGAACTTATTGGCCGAGTCGATCGGAGACAAGATATTGGTAGTATCGATGTAAATAACGGTGAAATCAGAAAAGAGGGCGAACGTGGATTTATATTAATTATCAAAAAAGAGAAGAAGAAATTAAAATTTTTATGGATCCATACAATCAATTTATACATTACAAAAAGGTAAACTTTGTATGGCAATCTGGCGAAATATGCGATATTTAGTGTATAAATTTAGTTGCCATTTGAGAGATAAAGCTGGCACTGGCTTTCCAATATTGAACATTCACCAAAATCTCAGTTACGCGAATGAACCAGCAACAACGGAATAAATAAAAACCTCATACCGTTTTCAAAACCACTTCCACAACCACCTCAAAACACGGCGAACTACTAGCTAGCTCCTACATCACACGAAATGAAGGAAAAATTTTTCAACTACTTCCCAAATTTGATAATGATCTACTACTACTAGAGAGTATAATATGTTGCTTTACAAAAATTGACTAATAGAGAAGTTCACAATTTTTAAAGCTAAGAACAAAATAGCAACTAAGGTTACTCACCATTTTTAAAGATCTCATCTCCACTTACATCAAATGCACCATTTCGCATGTTTGTATCTTTTATCAGTGACAGTGACTAATTTAAAGTATAATAAATAGTCTCTAGTATTTAGTATATCGGAAATAATTTAAAGGTTTTATTTCCTGTTTAAGATTATACATAGTTGCCTATTTTGGAAATTGGTTTTCCAAGACTTTCATAATTCGGTCTTGTATGAATATCTCAACTACCCCTCATAACTGTTAGATATTGGTATATCTCGATCATTTCATCTAAATGGGCAATTGACTTCTATATTGTTCAATTCAATATCGCAAAGCAATAATTTCAACCCAACCAATCAATTAACAATCTCGCACTCGTATACAGAACGAAATCAAATCAAACCAAACCAATTTATATAAAACGTTCTCCACAAATGACCTGTCCCTTTTGCGCTCTCGTCGAATCCCCACCAACCTCAACCTTCCTCAACACCCCTACCACCCTTGGATTCCTCGATCTCCAGCCGCTCCTCTCCACCACCGACCACGGCGCCCACCTCCTTCTCATTCCCAAATCGCACTCCGCCACGCTCGACCTAGTCCCCGGTTCCACCGCACGCGTTCTCGGCTTTTGGCTCTCCCGGGTCCTCCGCGCCCTGCGCTCTCTTTCACCTGAACAAGAATTCAACGCCAACGTGGTGCAGAATAACGGACCCGGGGCAGGACAGGTGGTGGACCATGTACATTTTCATGTGGTGCTGAGGGGTGCCGGTGACAAGAGGACGAAACTGGTCGCGGAGGCGGTCACGGATCAGCGGGTTGATTGGTCGAAGATTGGAACGAGATTGGAGTATTATGGTCAAGTGTTTGGGAGAGGACAACGAACGGATTTGGACGAGGAAGGGATGTGGAATATGGAGGTTGTTAATGGGTTGAGGAGAATTTTGGAAAAGGATATGGAGGAGGAAGTAGAGAAGAAATCGATGATTTGACGGGTAGAGAAGTTATACTATTTATTGACTATAGATATTCTTGATTTAGTTTCAACTACTAGACGATAAACTATGCATCTTTTGTATATATTTTTTCGATATATAGCACTATATCATATGGAAAATTATATATTAACATCGACTGTCCATTTTAATACGTATTGAACTCATCCATTCCTCTAGCATGAGCTCTGGCCTTGGCCATAAACCTATTCTTCGCATCCTTATCACCCCCACCCTTCCCATCAACCTTTTCCTTCTTTCCCTTTCCCTTTCCCCCGGCCTCGCCCATATTACCTGGCGTTTCTCTCAGTCCAAAGCTCTTAGCCACATGTCCCAAATGCAACATCTTCAAATCAAACACATTCCGTTCCTTTCCCAAATGCGTCGCGTAGGCCCTGATATGACTTCGGAATCCCTTCTTTGCAGCTGCCATCGCGTCTTCATCGTTCAGCACCCATCGCTCCACATTCAGGTGCCAGGTCGTTGCTTCTGTCTCAAATTCTTTACCAAATGCGTCTTTCATCACATCCGAATACTTCACGTTATGGATCCCGTGAGGATGGTATGTCTTTACCAGATCCAAATACTTTTCCTCTGGCCCGGGGAGCAAAAACAGCACGGCGTGACCGTCTGATCCGGCACGCGCGGTTCTACCCACTCTATGAACATGATCCTCGGTTGCAAAAGGTGCGTCGTACTCGATCACATCCGAGATCTTCGGTAGATCCAGTCCTCTCGATGCGACATCTGTACAGAACAAAATGCTCGGGCCGCCAGACTTACCGGCCTTATCTGTGAATGATGCTAGTGTAGAAGTTCGAACTTGTTGCGTTAAGGAACCGTGAAGTTTGTGGACGTTCGCATTGGCGGCTATCCATGGGGCGGGGAGAACCGTTGCAGATGTGGAATTTGGTGGTGCCGGACGTGTGAACAGGGAGAAGTGGAAGTCGACAGAATCAGAACAAGAGAAAAAGACTATGATTTTGGCAGTGCTTGATTTGGATGCGTTACGGAGCACCGATGCAAGAGTGGCTAGACGAAGTTTTGAGGGGACAACGATGACTTCTTGGATCAACTGTGCAGGGGCAACGTAATGACTTGCATCGTCGAAGGAAACCGGTGAGTCGGCTAAGGAGTCAGCCGAAATTTTGTCAGCGTCTTCTAAAGATACTTGGCCGAGTTTTGTGACATCGCCTTTGATTGTTGCAGAACATAAGACTGTAACTCTTCGTTTGGGTAACGACTTAAATACCCTTAACGATGCCTCAATTTTTGATTTTTCTTGTAAATGCCTTAAAATTTGTGTGATTGTTTCTTCGAAACCTAGTTCCATCAAACGGTCACCTTCATCCATAACAACCCATCTAACTTCCGACAAGTCAAGAGCCTCTGTATGATCCATATGGTCTGCCAATCTTCCTGGCGTTGCGACAAGAATGTTAACACCTTTTCTCAATCTTGCCTTTTCTGATTTCTTCTTTTCACCACCCGTCACAATCCCAGGAACGATACCGGTACCTCTAGTCAGGATTTCCAAGACACTGTATATCTGCTGGGCAAGTTCTCTTGTTGGCGTCAAGACAAGTGCAAACAGGCCGCTGTCACGATCGATTTTGGTATTGGATTGCAAAAGACGATGCAGAATGGGAAGACTAAAAGCAAGTGTTTTACCGGACCCAGTCTGGGCTTGAACAAAAAGATCACGGTCGTGGGATAGAAGTTTAGGAATTGCACCACGCTGAATTTTGGTTGGTCGATCTAGTTTCATCCGGGTTTGGAGGGTTGTAGTGAGAGATTCAGAAAGACCTAGGGCTTCGAATGAATCTGATTTTAGAGGGGCATTTGAAGCATCTTGCGCGGTGATTGTTTCTTTTTCAGTAGGAACTTCATCTTTTATTTGTTGTTTTTGTTCAGCTGTAAATATTGAGGACACAAATGAGGTACCATCTTGACCTTCTGGTTTTTCTAAGTACTCGACTCTTTTCTTCTTGACCGGTTCATTACCTGATTCTTTTAATTTTCGTTTCTTCTCCTGCTCAATTTTGTGCAATTTCCAACCAGGGATGTGACTCTCTTTGCCTTCTTTTACCTCCTCATCTTTGACGACTTTTTTTTCTTTCTTCGGTTTTCTGTCACCGAGGGTAGTTTGATTTGGATCTTTCACAATACCATTTTCGAGCTCGTACTTTTGCTGGATGGCTTTCCTGGCAGCTCTTCTGTCTTTCCAGGTTCCACCTTTGAGATTGTTCTTTTTTGGAGGTTGAGCTTTGGGTGCGGGATCAAATGCCAAATTCAGAATCAAACCATCGGTATTCATTTTCTTTTTTATCTTCTGTATACCTTTTTTTTAGAACAGTTTATTTGTATTCTGTGAAAACTTGTGAGAGGGGGGAGGAAGTAGCTTGAATATTTTTTTTATTTGTCCCAATTGTCCCAATTGTAATGATTGACACATAAAGCTTAAAGCACTAGCTTGAGTACTTATGACTTAAAATGCGTATATAAACTTTGGGGTACTTATATCATTATCTAACATCTAAGCTGTTACTCCTATGTTATTTTTAGCTTGAAACAATGCTTTGGCCTCATAGCGTAAGTTACAGTATCTCGAGAATATGACGTAATGTATATACACTTTTGCTCGTATTTCGAACCTTGCCAGCCGGTCGCTAACGGGAAGCAAAACAAAGGCCGGAACTTGTTGTTGAGTGTGAGGTCATTCAAATAAAGTTTAAGAATGAGGTGGGTTTTCAAGTGAACTACCGACTCGTACCGAGGGTTTACGGTAAGTTCAAGTGCTCAGCACAATAGGCATAAGTTATTGAGCTACAGTATGATAGTTCGTGAGCCTGTGATTCGAATCAAAATTTTGACAAAGCGAGCGTTGAGCAAGTCATGAGAACCAACTGTATCCACTCTGCTATCTCGTTATGGATTAAGTAACTGTGAGACGTTTAATCTCAGAGAAATTTGTCAGTACACACCACGTTATAGAGACAATGCTATTTATACATTACGGTGTATACTGGTAAAGGCTTAGCTTAGTGGCTTTGCAGATGGGGGACAAAGCCAATTGGCTGAGCAGTAATAACGTTGTAAGCTTTGAGCATCTTTATCAATGCTCTTGAGTCTTGATGTTATGGCGAAATAGCTAGTGATGGTATGTCCCAAACTTTCAGCTCGCTAGTAGACTTCAATATGACCAGTGAACTTAGTTAGGGGAGGCTAGTGAGATTGTCAAGCTAACCGAGTTGACCCAAATTAGCGTTTATAGCTTAAGCATATCTAGATTTACTTTACATTTTATGCTGGAGACCATTAGACGAGAACCAGTATAGCATAGTTCCCAAGACCAGGCTCAGTGGAATTTTTTATCCTAGATGGGACGACAGTTGTCGTTTATAGGGACTTACAGTTAGATTCGATTGGCCTTCTTTACTGATATTGGTAGTTAGTTATGTTGATGGACAGTGGAAGATACGCCATCGCAGTTTTTTTACAGCGTTAATTCACAGTTCATTCAAATCTAAGCGTAATTTGAGGTTTGCACAGTCTTTTTGTAGTTGTGTATGGGTGTAAACATGCAAGTAAACAAAGTCTCCTAGTATTCTCAAGTTGTTGAATGTGAACTCTACTTAGGCCGATGGTCGTCGCAATGCTATTATGAAGTGGATTCAAAAGTTATAAATGAGGAAGGGCATATGTATAGTCTACTCTGGACAAGTGTGGATAAGATTTTTTTCGTTGTATATCCTTACACTGACAGTTTTTGCATTGAACTGTAGCACAGTGCATGAGACTTTCAGATCCAGAGATCCCGTCCATCTAAATCTTAATACTTCAGTGAGTGTTTGTATGAACACCTATGATTATATATAGACATTTGAACGCGCACAGATGTCAACCACTGGTCCATAACTAAAAAACCCCATTGAAGAAGTAGAGATGCAAGGTAATTTCAACTGCAAGTGCGAAAGTGTGCGGTAGTCGTGTTTGTGTATGTACTGATTGACAGGCAGACAGACACGACACGACACGACTTGACTTGACTTGACATGCGTGGGAAGTTGGGTTAAACCCAAAATTTGACCTAAATATATTGTCACCGAAATACGAAAACTTTCTTTTTTTGTGGTTTTTTGTATTCATTTTTCTTTCGAATAGATATAAAAATAAATAAAAAATAAAAAAATACACATGAATAAATAGTATTCTGTTAAATGTCAATATATATTTTGAAAAGTTTCCCGAAATTTTATTCAATTTTTTTATTTTTTTTATTGTGTTTCGAATTGTTATAGACTATTTATTTTTTGCTAACTTTTTTTTCTTTCCATCCCCCTTTTTTTATTCTCCAACTATTTTCCCCCGATTAGTTGATTATCTAGACGTGGCTTTAAAAACTTGAATCCACACACTCAATTATACTAGCTCATCCGTTCAAATGAGCCAGCAACACAATCAGAACCCTCCCGGATATCCTCATTCTGGTGAGGATCAGTACTATCTAAACAACCAAAATCAAACTCCATACCCTGACGACTCTTCTTACTCCCAACCTCCTCATCAGCCGTCTCAAAATATACACCCGTCCACTGGGTATCAGATCCCTCAATCTCAGTCTACGAACTACCAACCACTTCATCAAGACATTACTTCAAACCAGCCATACTCGCATCCGATCTCAAGACATGATTCGCCTTACGAAGACACTTCTTATAATCCCCCGAGACTAGCAGTGCCTCAACCGACTCGTGTATCCCCATTCAGTGCAGCATATGATGACGACAGCCTGCAACCTGAAGCTTCAAACCCTTTCTCAACTACTAGACGCTCTTCCGATCCCTACGATGCTGAATATGATGATGACAGGATTCCTTTAACTGATTTCAATCCCAACAATCAGGCTAACATGAACATACGAAATCATCACCTTCCTTACCCTGACGACAATGGTCCATCGCATAGTCACGAACAAGAAGCGCCCCTTGGGTTTGCTCAAGGTTTACCTCAAGTTGAGGGCGTACCCATCTTAACCGAGTCTCAAAATGTATATTTCCCTTTCAATGTGCCAGTTGACCAAATGCGAACTGGCTCTGCTGTCACCGACGTTATCGATCAAAGTTGGCATGCGCGACAACAGCAGGCCACAACCGAAGGGTATGCCAAAAGACAAATTGCTTTGTCAAATGGTATTTTCTCCGTGGAACACCCTGTTCCTTCAATGGTCGAAGCATGTATCGAACCAAAGTACAAGGATCTGGAAAATGGATCAACTGAATTCACTCACATGAGATACACTGCTGCTACTGTCGACCCTGATGACTTCACTCAAGAGAATGGCTACACGCTTCGTGCCAAAGAATACAATCGTGAAACCGAACTTCTCATTGCTGTTACTTATTACTCAGAGGACAAAGTTCTTACTGCTCGTACTTTATACGGTATCATGAAGAACATCCACAATTTTTGCACGGAAAGTAACTCAACATTTTGGAAAGACAGTGAGACTTCTTGGAAGAAAATTGTTGTCACCATTATTATGGACGGTATCGAGCCTTGCAGGAAAGATACCCTCGATCTTTTAGCTACTATGGGAATTTACCAGGATGGCGTGATGAAAAAGTCTTTCAACGATAAAAATACTGTGGCCCATATTTTTGAGTATACTACTCAGATAGCTATCAATCCTGATCTGGAACTTCTTAGACCAGACTCAAGTTCAAAGCATACAATTCCTCCCATTCAATATATTCTCTGTTTGAAGCAGGAAAATTCGAAAAAGATCAACTCTCACCGTTGGTTGTTCAATGGTTTCAGCCGCATGCTGAACCCTAATATTTGTGTGTTACTCGATGCGGGTACTAAGCCTGGTTCAAAAGCCATTGTTCATTTATGGAGAGGATTTTTGAGAAATGATAATGTTGGTGGTGCTTGTGGTGAAATCCATGCAATGTTGGGCAGAGGTGCTAATCTGGCGTTGAAGAATCCGCTAGTGGCTGCTCAGAACTTTGAGTACAAAATTTCCAACATTCTTGACAAGCCCTTAGAATCTACTTTTGGGTTCATTTCAGTTCTTCCTGGTGCTTTCTCAGCTTATAGGTATAAGGCATTGCAAGGCCGTCCTTTAGAACAATACTTTTTAGGCGACCATTCTTTGGCTGACAGATTGGGAGATCGGGGTCTTAACGGTATGAATATTTTCCAGAGAAACATGTTTTTAGCAGAGGATCGTATTTTGTGTTTTGAGATCACCTTCAAGAAAAATGAAAAATGGCATTTGGAATATATTAAGGCCTCAAAAGCCGAGACTGATGTCCCGGAACAGATTGATGAATTTATTTCTCAAAGAAGAAGATGGATAAATGGTTCTTTTGCCGCCACCCTTTATTCGATGATGCACTTTGCCCAAATTTATAGAACAGGCCACAATCCCTTTAGAAAGTTCATGCTTCACATCCAGCTATTTTATAATTTCTGCAACATGGCATTGACTTGGTTTTCTCTTGCTGCTTTTTATCTTACCACCACTGTTGTTATGGAATTAGCAGCTAATCCAAATAACAATGATATCACTAAAGACAGCGCGGGTTATGTCAAACCATTTCCCTTCCCGAATTCCACCGTTTCTACAGCCATTGCTTTGGTTCTCAGATTTGTGTATCTACTACTTATGATTATTTCTTTTATTGTGGCTCTAGGTAACCGACCAAAGGGTTCAAGAACTGTATACAAGATGTTATTTGTTGGGTTTGGTCTGATTCAATTCTACGCCGTCGTTATTTCGCTTTATTTGGCTTATTGTGCTTTTGCATATAACACTACGGGCAACCCGTTCTCCGATGGTGTGCACAGTGGGGTGTCTGGATTTTTCCGCTCTGCTGGATTTTTAGTCGTGATAGCTTTAGGCTCTACTTTTGGCTTGTACATTGTCTCTGGTATAATCTATTTAGACGTGATGCACTTGCTTCATTCCATGATTCAGTATATGTACATTATGCCCAGTTTCACAAACGTTATTAACGTTTACGCATTTTCAAACTGGCATGATGTTACATGGGGAACAAAAGGTGCTGACAAGGCGGACGCTTTACCCGCGGCGAGTTCCACAAATAAGGACGGTACCGAAGTTATCGAAGACGTTGAAAAACCTAAAGAGGATCTCGACAAGAACTTTAACTTTGTTGTTGAGCGTGCCCTGAAAAAGTATCCACCCGAAGTTCACTCGAAGCCAAAGATTGATATTGATGACCAGAATAAGACATTCAGAACCAATTTGATCATTGCATGGATTTTGTGTAATGCCATTTTAGCTGTAGGGTTGACATCAAACTCTGCTACGGAAATTGGGTTTAGCACATCGTCAGATCGTACTAAGTATTACTTTTACTTTTTGATTATTGCGACCGCAGTCATGGCGGTTTTGCGGTTCTTGGGGTGTGTAATTTTTGTTTCAAAGAACTACACGAAGATGCTCTTTGGAAGAAGATGATATGTGTATGTACATGTTTGTGTTTAGAAACGCGTGACTATATGATGATTTTTTATAACCATAGATGTATTTTTTTCTTCTTTTCTTTCTATATAAAATATGAATTTTGACATAGAACGGTGTTTTAGTAAATGTTAGATCAAAAGTGTTGTTTATTAAATTTGAAAATAACATTTTCATTACCGGAGTTCGAGAACATGCAGCACGAGTACTGTAAGTTCGCAAACTAAAGCCTAACCTCCAAGTAGCTAAGACCGAAGTCCAACTATCACGGTACCACCGTATTGGCAATACGGTGCGGTCGTCGGTGACATTGCTCAAGATTGACAATTAGCAAATACGTTTTGTCTTGAAGTTTTATGTTAATTAATTACTGTAGACCACCCACTCCACGTATAACAACGTATAAACGTATGCTGCGCAGATTAAATTTACTTGTATACGTGAATCAGAAAGTTAGAAAGGCTGAATTTTATATTTTAGGCACAGGAAAAGAGAGCATTTCTTTTTTTTTGCTATACGGAGAATTGAATTTCCGTATAAGAGCTTTTTTCTATTTTTTTTATTTTTATTTTTATTTCTCCTCCTTATGAAACTATTTTTTCTTTCTTTCTTTCTGAAATCAAACTCAACCATAAAAGATTACAAAACAAATAGTTTCTTCTTTGGGATCTACTCTAGTTGAAAGAACATTCATATATAAATGAGAAGGCTACCAGTTTTAAAGAATTAAAATAAATTCTTTGTTTTGTTTTGTTCCTTACTGTACCACAATCCATTCTCTCTTAGCGATCCACCATCTTTTCCATATCGTACTTAACTATCACTTCTTGAAGGACAATATCTAACCGTCAACCACACACACACACATACACATTCTGAGTGTTTTGTACTTTTGCTCCAAACTACAAATTGCATATCCAATTCCAATGACGCAAAATGATATAGAAGCGACCTGTAAAAACTTGATGGAACCGGACTTTTCGTTCCTGAAATCAAAATATCCAGATATCGAAAATAAAGATGACAAAAGCAAGGCTGACATATCACTGACCAAAGCGCTGTTTAAAGAATATCTTGGCGTGACTGTGGATTTAGACTCGAGATTTCTATGTCCTCGATTGGGGAGCCGAGTGGAATATATCAAATTGGTGAGCACGCTTGTCGATTCGCAAAGTTTGGGATTGGTCACTATGCTGGATATAGGTACCGGTTCAAGTCTAGTATATCCGCTACTAGGTGCCAGTTTATTTGGCTGGAAAGCCATTGGCACCGAAATCAATGAAGAGTCAGTAAAGCTTGCTGGGAAACAACTTGACCTGAATCCAAAACTTTCTCATCTGATTGAAATTAGGAAAGTCAAAAGCAGCGATTCGTTTTTTACAGTGCCTTTCCACGTCTCCGTTTGCAATCCACCGTTCTATGCATCCGCCGAAGAAATGGAGGACCTCGAATCCAAAAAGTCGGTCGCACCTCCGAGCAAGCTTAAAGCGGTCGATTCGGAGCTGATCACTCCCGGTGGTGAGGTCCAGTTTATAACCCGAATGATCATTGAATCGCACAAAAACTGCACTGAATCAGGAGACCCTTCTCGGTGGTACACGTCACTCGTTGGCCGCAAATCGTCTATAGAACAGCTGCTGCCCACGATCCGATCAGTACACGCGCACTACTTCTTGATGCGCACAAAGGGTAGGACGAAACGGTGGGTGCTCTGCTGGACCTTTGGGCTTTGGAAAGGGCCGTATGCTCATCCCAAATCGCTCGGCATTGACCGATCTGTTATCCATGACATGGAGAACGTGCGGGCAAGGGCAGTGGTCAAATCGGCCGAAAACATGGTCTATACAGTAAATGAGTTCATGCAAGATCTGGATCGGTCTATCGTTCTAAAGTTTGATAAAGATAGAAGGTTTTGGAGGATTATTGTCCCCGGAGACGTTTGGAGTAGGGCGTACCGACGAAGATTGCAGGAAGGAAATCACCCAGCGAAAAGGGTGAAAACGGATGGAATGATGAGTATTTTGGATATTTCTTTGGAGAACGAGGATAAGGAACATACGGCGCTGGTCGTTGATTGGAAGTATGGAAGTGACCCGGATTTGGCCACGAGCTTGTGTAATAAGTTGCAAAGAGAGCTTATTGCTAAACCTGCACCGACTGAATCGTAACAGATTATATTCATGTAAATTTAGTTCCTATAAATAGATGTTTTTCAACAAACGAACAATGTCAATATCTAATCACTCCGTACCACCATGAAATTGCTAATATAGTCAAGTCAGTCCAGACTCTAATAACGATTTCAGTCAGCAACTTTACTAAACACAATCGCCACCAGCTGTTATTTTCCTGTAACTTTTTGCTATTCACTTTCATGTCAAAAGCCTCAATTAACGTGACCCATTTCCTTTTTCAATCATCGCCTTAAAGGTTTTTTTGTAAAGCTCGTTGCATTGTAGTTTTTGTGTTCAGTTTCTACTGACACTCATCTCTGAAATGTTCAGATTCCTTGTGTTGACTCTACCTTCCAGATCTGTGATCAGCATCAACTCAGAAAAAAAAAGGTTGACCATTTACCATACTTTTCCTATTAATTTTGTTTTTACGTCGTATTACCTCCACCCAGTTTTTGGAAAAAAGCCATAATAGCGCCATAGGTATAGCTGTAAAGACACTGATATAACGGGATGAAGTTGATTTTAATGATTTTTAATTTTTTACGGTAAAATTAGGAAAAAAAATATGGACGAATCCGGAGTTGAACCGGAGACCTTTCGCATGCTAAGCGAACGTGATAGCCAACTACACCATACGCCCTTTATTTATTTTTAAAATTTGCCTGGACTAGATACTAATTGAAATTGGAAAAGCTAATAAAAGTTATAAAGAGATATTTTGATAGAAACCATGTGCATTTGAGTATAGAAGTTAGAAGACTTTGGGCAGGAGTGGGGGCTGAGCATACAATTTTATTTTTACGAGAATATCATGATTTCTCATTATAAATTTTTGACTTTTGTATTTTATTAAATTTTATTCGTATATATTATAAGATTATGAATGAATGAATGAACTCTTTTAGTGTCATAGACTGGTAAACTACGGAGCAGTAACCGTAGGTTGTTAAGAACAACATGGTCTCTATTGTTACACGGCCAGATAAATATCTACGCATTTTTAGGTCACTCAATATAGGAAGCTAGGGTGGTAGTGACTGAAACTGAACCACATTTACATGTCTTCTTATAAGTTATTTGACATAGGACAATAAACTGATTATGAATGAATGAATGTCTTCTTCATTGTTATTAACATTATTTGTATTTTATTTATTAGTTTAAATTTTTTATAAGTTATTTGACATAGGACAATAAATTGATTATGAATGAATGAACACTGATTATCTAGGACAATGGATATAATATATTATAATGCCATATTGTGTATATCCAAAAAAATTTCTAGTTGAGTATCTTGGCTGGCGATGATTGATTTTTCTTGAAATCTTTGCTCATTTCCTCATAATATAGTTGTATTAGTCAATGTACTCTCTTTCAATTTATTACCCAATCTGATAGTAATCAAACAAAATAGAAAATATATAATCAGTATCCAAAGTTGAGCAGTATCTGCTAGTAAGAAGCGGCAAAAAAGGAAGCACAATATCCTGCTAAAGAAATTCAGAGAACTTTTATCGGATATATATGTTACTATAAAACCATTTTTGAGTAAAATCTGCAAGGCATTGGAATAATATGATCTAAACGTCTCATAACAATTTTTGCGTTTTAACAGGTTATTTATACTGACCATTTATCTGATTTCCCTAGAATTTTTAGCACAACTTGTTGAATATCCAAGCTATTTTTCTGTATTTCGTAAATTCTTGCTTTAAAACCATGAAAAGGCCGGCACAATAAGTAGAACTTTCAGTACATATAAATTATCAGTTACTGCTCTTGCCTATATAATTGTATGTATATCGCTGCTATCACTTTAGAATAACGCAAAATTTCTAAAAGCCAATAACAGACAATATATAGTAAACTATGATAACCATTCTCTCTACATAAATTTAGCTGAAAAAATATGATACTAATATAGGGGTTGTTGAAATTTGATTCTCAAATTTCTCAACTTATGGTGGCTAACACAAATGTTCCATAAAATAGCTGTGACTATTTTTGACAATAGAACAGTCTAGGATTTCAGGTTTTAGCGAATCAGCTTTTTCGTAGTACACTGGAGATTGTGAATTCTTTTTAGCTTACATTTTTCCCTTGAAACTATCACAACTTACTACTCGGTTAATTACCCCCTCAAGTGGAATATGTGGAGCATTAACCGACGATATATCATGATGAACATACTTGTATATATCAATTTTGACTAACCAGTAATAAATGTAAGAAAATGTATGTTAAGTGTCCAGAGATTTCTTTACCATCAAAACTCAGTTTCAAATCTATTAATATAGCACTGGTATTTTATAAAATTCAGCACGAGAAAATGCTAAATGAGCTCACAAAATAAACATGGCTTATCAAAATTTAGATATTATATAAAATGAAATAGTGTTTACAACAACTCTTTCTTTTCTGTATGATGCTGTGATTTAAGTAGGGGGGAATCAAAAGAATACCAGTGAAACAATTTTGAACTATAAAACCTAAGATGATTCAATACTATTTACAGTTCGTAATTGACTTCTGTGTATCCAGTCAGTGGCGTACATAATTCATATACAATACTACCCACTACACTAGCTTCTTCACTGCAACGTTATTAGTTTAAAAATCTGAGTGAGATCTAAATTATGTTTTGAAATAGTCATTATCGTTTGGGTTGGCTACGTAGGGGCCTTCGCGTTGCACCAGTAATGTTCTCCACGTAGATATACATAAGTCCATTAAATGCAGGAGTCTACCGTATCTGTATCAGTTAAATTTTGAGCGGAACAATATATCGATAAAAGATATTCTGCATTGATTATTAGTAGCACTTAACATTTACACATTCTACATGCTTAGTCTTAACAAATAAAGGGCCTAATCAAACGAAGTCTTTTTATTGGCTTTACACCCTCTTTTGTCAAGTAGCTGTTAATAAATCTTAGAGTTTACTTTTGTAAAAGTATGAAAGTTTTAGCTCTGATCGCGCTGTTATAAATGTAAGTATTTATAAGACACCTGTAGGTCTCATAATGTCTTCTATCCTAGTGATGATATTTCCTTTTTTGGCCCGTTTTACGTCATTATAATAATACATCAATGAGTAACTCTTGAATTAGCGTGCTTAGTTACTCGTGCACATTAAGATTCAGTGTGTTTGAAAACTTATAAAGCTGGAAGCTATAGCCATAATCTATTGAATCACTTTTGGACAAGACTGTTGGGCACTCTCTGCTAGACTGTATACATAGAATGTCGTTATTTTTTCAATTAACTTGAATGATAGCTACAATGCACGTAAACCATAAACAAAAAACAAAGTTGGTACGTTACTAGAGGTGGTTTTGACCCGGATAATTATTGCGCAACCGTTGTATAATACTCTATGACAAACCTACTCCTTGATTATCTCAAATTATTTCACGATGTTTTAGTCTTTATTTTGAGGAGTTTGCGTGTCCAAAGTTATTTTATCTGTTTTACTGCATAGTTATGATGATATCTGAAGCTAAAATTTAATGTCAAAAGGCTTAATATATGGATTTTATACTGTAGGGGTGTTAGTAGTTGGTCATGATGTGGCACTAAAAATAGCGTACTACGCTAGAACAAAGATGGCTTGCAAGAGCTGCTTTATTAATTATTGGAGTGATTAGTATATATCGCTGTCTAAACGGAGACTTATTGAAGTCTAAAATTTAATAAAACAATTCTCTATACAATATGAAATGGGAGCTCACATATCTGAAAACAGATTTAGAAAAAAATTGAGATATTATAGAAAATTTTTGATTTTTAGTTTGCAGCCATAACCGACTTGATCATAGCAAAATGAGATGCGATATTTCAAACCATACAGCATTAACACCTCAAAAGTGGACTCTGAATCATAGATTGATTTAGTATTATTTTGCTGTAATTTAGATAAATATTACCGTTTTACATGTTGTCTCATTTGTGCAATTTGTGATCGGTTTGCAAAAGTCCGTATATAGTTCTATTACTGCTGGATCTAAGGTTTTTTGGACACATATTGCTAAACCCTGAGAGCACTTTCATGACTTCATTCCATAAACGGACCATGTATTGTATGTAAATCTGTTGAAAAAGTTAGGTTGTATCAGGTTATTGCGAAAGGTTTTGTTTTTCTCCTTATAAGCCAGCCCGTTGTAACGAATAATTACCCAGAGTGTGTTAAAATCATTATACTATTATATTTAAGCCATTCTATCTTTTTTTTTTTTTTTTTTTTTTTTTTTTTTTTTTTTTTTTTTTTTTTTTTTTTTTTTTTTTTTTTTTTTTTTTTTTTTTTTTTTTTTTTTTTTTTTTTTTTTTTTTTTTTTTTTTTTTTTTTTTTTTTTTTTTTTTTTTTTT
>JAJMKR010000054.1:0-16370 GCA_030563945.1 Geotrichum australiense | reverse complement strand
CTGAAAGCTTTTCTCGCGCTGAATTGATCTGCCTGTAATGCTAATCTGAATCTCTAGATCTCATTCTCTGAATATCCCTACAATGCAAGGGAAAGTAAGCGGTGTATATCAAACCTAATTTTGGGTCTGACATAGACGAGCGACTTAGTTACACTGTACATTTATTGCGTTTAGAATCTCTATGCACCTGTTTAAGTTGCCCATGTATCGGTGATGTGAAGTATTGTGCACGTTCCTTCGTGAGCACACCTAAAATGTTACAGTTGTTATGCCTATTTGTGTCAAACTTAAACTGTAAATTTGTGTACTAAATTACATTAAGTCAAAAACATAATCTCAAATTCAGCGTTTCTGGAAAAAGAAGCAAATCACAGGATAGCCTTTTCCAGGGTTATCCTTGACGTCACGTTCAAAAGTTCCAGGTACGAAACTCTTTATTTTGCGTCGGCTTAAAAAATTTGAAATCGAATTCATCAAAAACTTCTATTTGCATTGCATTTTGACCAATCATGTCCTTTATATATAACGGTAAATAGTTTCCGTATTAGCTATCAGACTATCGAGTCATGTTAGGACTAATGAAAACAATGGTAAGAGTTTTCCAAGTAATGAAGAGTTAATATTAACAATACAGGTCAAACCCTAATTAATGTCCAAAGCGACACGACGACTTTAATCACCTCTTAACCAATCCAAAACTTGGAGTATGAAGTAACAAATGAAAAATAAAAAAGAAAAGAATTTAGGTTTATTTTTTATTCCTAAAACTCCATGCCGACCGTATAAAAGCAATTGAATCTCTCGTTGCATACCATTTTGTTCTTATTCTTGAACTGTTTTGGGCATGGTTGAATACGCTACTTTTTCTGACAATATACCATACCTTGTTCCCAAGGACCATGGCTATCTAGATGGCGCAATGGTTGGGACAATGGACAATGCGACCGAACCTACTCCTAGATATGTTCCATATCAAAGGGAAAGATCACAAACTTGGGATAGCCCATTACACACACGACCCCGAGATTTATCAAATTATAACAGTATAAACCGTCAACTTCGAGCAGCATCTAAATATGAGCCTCGCAGAACTAAATCAGTACGTACTCAGTATGTATACAGTGTTGAGCCCAGTAGACCTGTTGTGACAACAGAATCTTACCAGATACATCCTTCAGAATACTATCCTTACGAATACCCCGTTCCAAAACAGTTCAGACCAGCTAGGAGATCTAAGAGTTTGAAGTCTTCACAAAGTGTATCTTCTCCTCGTACGATCGTCGCCCGAAAATCGAAAGACAAAGAGCAACAGCAAACTTCTTATTCTGAGTGGGCCTTAAAAAATCGCAATGCATCTGAAAGGAAAACTACTGGAAGGCACTTTAACCAGACACACTTGGAGTTACATGAGTCGCCAGTAAATAAACTGTGTGCTTTGGCGCAAGACATTTTCAATGTACCTTTTGGAGATATTTCACCACGGGATGCGAAACTCGTAATTGCCTCGCTTGAAGGCATGGTGGTGATTGGTGCACTACACTTAGCTCTGAAAATCATACAGATGGTTGAGAACTCTTATGCCCCTCATGTGTTTGGACTGGGCCTTCTTTTCTATATTATATTGAGCCGTCTACCTGCGTAGAAAGTGCATAGTAAACTTACTTTCAATCACAAACAGGCGCATAACTCAATTGCAAATATCTATTTAGAGTTATTATAATACCCACTTTCTCGCATCATTTTAGATACAGCAGAAAATTTTCTGTTTCTAAATAACAAATCGATTATTATTATCTTGGTATCCCTCTATGGAGGAATCATTTTGTTTACCATAACTATCTTGTGATTAATTAGGAATTTGTAGTAACGCGTCGTAATTTTAGGTCCATATACAGTACAAATTGTACAATTAAAGAAGAATGATGAAAAGCGACAAAACAAGTGACAATGAAGGTGAACAAAATATCGCTGTTTGAAACACGTTAGGATAGCCCAAAATTTGTTAGTTTTTCAAAAAATTCTATATATAGTTTAGTGATATAATATAAGACCTTTTCATGTTTTTGGGAAAGATTATAAGTTACAACTTACACTGATTTTGATGTGATAACAACACTAGAATGATCAGTTTCCTTGTAAGAATTTTTACTACCATTCGTTTGTTAATTGTAGGTCTTCGAGTGCGTAGTCATGATGTTTTGGTATTAACAGACCTAGAGACTATGATCATGTATAATTATGTGTATGGTAACACTATTCGATATTGTGTTGTTCATAGGTTGTAAGTACAGAGTCTTTTGGTGATTGTTGGAAAAACAACTTGCAATAAACGTACAAACGCACTTCTTTAAATAATATTATATTGAAATTGTGTGTCGTTGATTTCGGACATTTGCCAAAGGCATTAATAAAGCCTACTTATATATATTATTCGAAGTGCCAGTTTTGAAACTTCATTTTCATAGAAGACCAGAAACTTTGAAACAGAGTGGTATATTTACCACAAGACTCCAATATTACTATGGGCCCGTTCTCTTCACGTCTATATAAATATACAAATATAAACGTGCAGAGAACGCTTCTATAATATATTATTTATTTGGAAGCTCTTCAACAATCTTAATCAATATGTGAAAATAGCGGAAAATACAAAAAAATAAAAAGCTGAGACTGTGATAAACTACGTAATACACCGTTTAGTAGGTAGCTACAGCTCCTCTCTGTAACAATATAACAAAATCGTTTGCTTGTGAACTAAGGAAATGTTAGATTAAATTGATACTTGGGTTCAAAAAAAATTTGTTTGTTCAAAAAAATGACACAGACAGGAATCGAACCTGCAGCCTTTGGGTTTGGAATCCAATGCTCTACCATTGAGCCACTGCATCAATAGCACTTTATAAATTTTGAGGGCATATACTGAGGCAAAAAAAGATAGTCAATATTACGTCTTCAAGACGAGGACTAATACTTCTAACTCAAATAATAATACAGTATTTAGCTGAAACCTTATTTGAATGTTAATAAGTATTGTAGTAGTTGATAAGCGATTATACTTAGACAAGTAGAAGCTAACTCGAAAAAAAAAAAGTCTGCTCATAAGTTATTTGAAAATATAAGTTATTTGACATAGGACAATAAACTGATTATGAATGAATGAAAAAGTCTGCTCAAAGTGAAAGCAGGTTTCCCTTTACACTTGGAATTTATTTCGAGCAGAATTGACAGCGTCAAAATACAAAAGTATTCATACAACAGTAATGCACGAGACGGTAAAATCGTAGCAACGTAGATTGTTTAGTTTTATGAATGAATGAATAATCAGTTTATTGTCCTATTCATTCATTCATAATCCGTTTATTGTCCTATGTCAAATAACTTATAGATAATTGTTTATAAGATTGAAAAAGTCATAACTTGTATAAGCTAGACAACAACTTACCAAGATTAATAAAAACTTGATATTCTGATTGGACAGTAGACTGGTTATGGATGAAAATACATACAAAAAATTTATTCACACGCCCCTTCTCAGATTGCTAGGTCTTATTATTTTTCTACTGAAAAAACAATCATTCATTTTTTTCATCAGTAGTAGCAATATCAATTTTTGGTTTATTAGTTTAGGCCATTTCAATAAAAGATATGAGCTGACTTCAAGAAAATTTTAGAATTAGCGAATGACCCTAGCTTGAACTTTTTTCTTCCTGACTAAATCTTTCTTTTCACAGTAGTTCTGACTATGATGCCCACATATGATCAAAACTAAATGTCTGTCTATAATTTGCAGAAAAACTTTGGGCTAGAAGTAAAGCATTCTTGCCATTCTTGAATTACGAAGAGAAACGACTAAAAGAGGTTAATTACAGTTATAGAAAATAATATATATATATGTACTACTAGAAAATGATAACGGATTACGAAATACAAGTTGCTGCTGCGCAAGTAGTTCAGCTTTCCAGTCAGTTATTGTACGTCTAATACACTGGTAACTACGCAGTCTGTATCTTTTTGAAACGTATATTATTTATTTAATGCATAGTTAACAGCTCAGTGAGCTGTAATGAATCCTTGAACAGGTTAATCAGGTTGAAATCTATATTTAGTCTTAACTGTTGAAAGTCTTGTTTACAAAACTATATCATTTGTGAAATATTTGACATTGGGCATTCAACCGATTGTAACTTCAATAATATTATTTTATCCTATATATAAGTTTCAAAATTTCAAGTTTCAACGGAAGCCTTTTACCAACAGAAACCGTAACGTATTGAGAATTGCAATGGTGTCTCCCAAAGTAGGAAAATGAAACAATTAGACCAAACATTTTTGGGAAGTCATTTAATCTGAGATGTATAGTAATTTAGATGATGGTTAGAATAGCTTGGAAACGGGTAAAAGATTTTTCTAATTACTGTGACTTCGGAAATGAAAGGCAGATAGAGGTATCAGATTTGCTCAGAACCAACACATGGATCTCTAGCCTTTGATACAGACCAAGTTATTTCTTTAGCTTCAGTAGTAACATATATTTCGTAGAAACATATTCTGTATAACGTGAGCTGAACACTAGTTGTGTGATATTAGATGCAATACTATTTCAAGTAAATTCGATGAAAATGAGCAGAATTTTCATTCGCAGTAAATTTGATGTATTAATGAAAGAGCAAATGCCTCTAAACTTGATCTTTTCCAGGGTTTCACGGACCAGGACTAACACAATTACGTTACTGAGGAAACTTATGTAGATTTATACCAACTCACTTCAAAACAACCTGAAATCGAACTCAATATTTGAACACTTGAAAGTTGATGTCTCACAAACCTACAGTGGAGCACTTTCGTACTCTCGAGGATATAAACCAAATAAATATACCCCTGTCATGACTAAAAATAACATCTTTAAGTCAAAGTAATCAAAATGCAAATTATTGTCGGAATAGTGTTTTGGCTGGCTACTTTGGTAAAAACAGAACTTACATCTATCAAAGATAATAACAATTCCGAAAATGCCAAAACAACTCTCCTTTCAAATCACAATGTAAACATGGATGCCTACAGAGTCGAAACTGAGTTGACAGTATCTTTGTTATCTTTTGAATCTGTCACAAATGCCCTTAGAACGCTAGTATTATCTGACGTCCCATCTGTGTTTTACACAACAATAACCGCTACAAAATCAGGCTTAGTCGATCCTATCGCCTCCGCCAAAGACACAGCTAGCACTGCTGTTTATCCTACCATTGAGTCTTCATCATCGCAAAACTCGCTAAAATCTCTGGGTAGTGGCAATGATTATGCAAAATCGTTATTAGCTACAAATCCTGATGTAACTGTGTTGTCGTTCAACGCTCTCCCAGCACCAGATATTCCATATCCAACCAATCAAGCTCCAGTTCCCGTTGAGATGCCTTTAGAGTCTGCCGTGACATTGAAAGTTCCAGTCTCAATTACTTTGCTAGGGACTGTACGCCAAAATGAACATGTATACGTTTTACCTGTTCCCTCTGGTATAGCGGGAAGAATAGATTGATCTGATTCTACTGGATACACATATTTCTGTTTTTTTTAAAAAAATCATTTTCGTGATCCAGAATCATTGTAAATTTGAGAAAAAGCTGGTATTCATATATAACTACCATTTTATAAATAGCTCTATTGTATTGATTTTTCACATTCAGACATCAATGATAGATGTTCAGTTTAATTCATTAACTTAGTATTGACAATTTCATACACCATTCTTCTTCGAATATTCTTCATGTCGTTTTGCTGAAAGCTCATTATATTCACTTCCCTGCTCAGCACTTCAACCATTTCGCACACAAAAACCCCACAATCGTAAGAGTTACTTTGTTGAGGGCATTTACCTCGATCTATGACCTCATAGTTGTCATATTCCATGTCTGCTAAACTTATTTCTGGATGAATATCTGCTGTTTGTTTAAACATGTAATCCTTCAGAGTTTCAAGAGCTCTTCTTCCAGGTCCATTCATGGAATCGTAAAACTCAAAACGCTTCAGCTTGTTGTTTATGACTGCTAAACACCAATGAGTGTTGTGTCGATTAATAGGGACAAAAATGTAGTCCACTTTTGTAACATCTGCACCTTTTCGTTTGGCCCATTTCTTTACCTTATCATAGGACTGAGAATCCAAAGTAGTAAAGAAATGCGTTGAGAATACAAAAACACTAGGCATTCTACCATCTGACTCTCGTGATCGTTGCGTTATTAGACCCATGTAAAAATCAATGACAGTATCATTAAGCCACGAACCATCAGTCAATGTTCTTAGGTCGTGAATGTTGATCTCAACTTTATTGGCTGATGCCACTTTCGTGTATACATCTCCCCGGTTCCATATAGAGTAAACTTCTGATAATTGCTGTGTATCAAGAGGTTTAATTTGATCTTTAAGCAAAGCAAGTTCATCAGCTTTCTTTTGTTTTTCAAGTTCTTTGAGTTTTTCTTCACGTAGTTTGACAATTGCCAAGTATGTTTTAGTATAAATTTCCGCTGAAGGTGCTTTTTCCGGAAGCTCTGGCAGTGGAGGATTGTAATACCGAGATGAACTGTATGTGATTGGGTGTCGATTCAGCGAATTTCCGCCTGAATGAAAAACATCTAAAAGCCCTGCATTAGAGCCTCGTGAGGAACTAGAGACATTGCCACCGCCAGTGATCGTCGGGCGAGTCTGGTTCGAGTCAAAGTCCAAAACTCCAAGTTTATGGCGTTTAAGGCCTTCAATGAATCTAGTTGTTTTCAAGTCTGAGGTGGTGCTGGAGCGGTCTAGAGAGGCAGAAAACTTAGGCTGCCGCCTTATAGGTTTCTGACGCGTTTTGTTATTAACTGATGTATTTATTGGTTTTGGGGGTTGAAAGTGTTCCGAATCGGGCTCATCTTTTAATACTGGAGTTTTCGAAACTTTGACAACTTGGATATCGTTCGTAGGTTCTTCCGCGTTGGCTTCTTCTTCGTGATCTTGGGTCTCCCAGTTTCCCAAGTTCATTGAATCCACCACACCCCACACAGCATCCCTGCTATTAGCCAAAATCAAAGTGACAAGTTCTGATGCACATTTGAGCAGCTCGCTGAGTTTTTCTTTTGTTGAAACTTGATTGTCCATCGCCCTCTGTTTCAGTCTCTTTTTAGTTATTTTGCCGGATGATTTACTGGGCTGTTTATTTTTTGATAAGCTAGGTACATTTAATCTTGACGCTAAGGTGGAATGTCGCGAGTAATCGAAGTGGTTGCTTGTATCAAGCATTTCTGAGACTTGAGCCCAAATTTGTTATCAAAGACAGTTAGTCGAATTGTGAAAAAGCCTGGCTGACAAAATATTGATGAAAAGTCAATGGAGGAGGAATATCAAGCAATATTGGATATGCGCGTTATGAATGTATTATGTAATACAACCGGAATAATTTTAGAGGTAAAGCTTAGGTGCTATGTCATATAAAACAAGACATTTTTCAGTTATAAATTTCTATACTACGGAAAGCTTAGTGTTGTTTGGAGACAAAAGATTCAGTTGCGAACCCTTATGGCTTCCACGTACAGTACAATCTGGGCGTTTGATACACCAATTAATATAGTACTCAAAGTTCTCTTAGTTATATTAAAAACTGTACATAATTCTTGTTTTTTTCATTCAATACACACCTACCTTCGACTATACACATTGATCATTAATTTTGTAGCGCGGAGATTAGCATATTAGTTCTTCAAAGTCTTTAAAGCAACTTTCTGAATTCCTCACAGATAGCATCACCAACTTCGGTAGTACTGTTAGTACCACCTAAGTCACCAGTTTTAATTCCCTTGTCCAAAACAGCCTTGACAGCTTGTTCCAGTAATTCAGACTCTCTTTTCAGATTTAGAGAAAGTTTAAGCATCATACTAGCAGAAAGGATAGTAGCAATAGGGTTGACTTTGTTTTTGGGCAAGTCAGGAGCAGTACCATGACAAGGCTCATAAAGACCGAAAGCCGAGTTAGTATCGGGTAGAGAAGCCAAAGATGCAGATGGCAAAAGACCGAGTGATCCTGGAATGACAGAAGCTTCGTCAGATAGAATATCACCAAACATGTTAGTGGTAATTAAAACACCGTTTAGAGATGAAGGGTTCTTGACCATAATCATAGCAGCAGAATCAATCAATTGATGGTTCAGGGTAAGTTGGGGGAATTCCTTCTCAATTGTCTCAGTTACGGTTTTTCTCCATAGACGGGATGAAGCTAAAACATTAGCTTTATCTAAACTCCATACGGGAAGAGGGGGATCGCTTTGCAAAGCCAAAAAGGCGGCCATTCGGGTCAATCTTTGAACTTCTGGAACAGAGTAGGCTTCAGTGTCCCAAGCCTTTCCATTTCCGTTGTCTTCTTCTCTCTCACCAAAGTAAATACCACCGACCAATTCTCTGACAATAATAAAGTCAGTTCCTTTGACGACAGAACTCTTCAAAGGAGAAAGTTCTAATAAAGCATCGGAAATAAAGCTGCATGGTCTAAGGTTGGCATATAAATTTAGTTCCTTTCTGATCTTGAGCAATCCTTGTTCAGGTCTGACAGCTCCGGTACCCCACTTGGGTCCTCCAACTGCACCGAGAAGAACAGCATCGGCAGCCTTAGCGGCTTGTAAAGAAACATCGGGTAAAGGTTCGCCAGTGGCATCAATGGCAGCACCTCCAATCAGATGGTGTTGAAAGTCAAACTTGATTTCAGGACGCTTTTCGGAAATCACATTCAAAACTTTGATTGCTTCCGCAGTGACTTCTGGTCCGACGTGATCACCAGATAGAACGACAACTTTCTTAATAGACTCAGACATTATGATTTTTTCTTCGAGTTTGCACAAGATTGAAATGATGAAGGGAAAAAAGAATAACAATTAGTTAGGAACCCAGAATTTTTCAGATGTTTTCAAGTTCTTATATAAAAGACCATCATGAATAAATGAAATTGCCGATTTCGCTCTCCGGTCTTCTTATAGGTTAAGGGCACAAGTGATTCAATTAGTCAAAAATTCATGGAGTCTTCTCGGAGAAAAGTCTAAAATTCTTGAAATAAACTTCAAAGGTTAACGATTTGAAATTTTGTGCACCTTATGACTTTTTACTTTGGTATAATGGTTAATTTAGATCAGTTAGTTCTTCTCTGCTATATCAAAAGTAATAACTCATTACCGTCACACAACTCATATAGAATATAAAGTTGACGGCACAGACTTGTACTCTTCTTAAAAAGTTGTATGACTAGCGAAGACATATATATAACTCAGCTTCAATCCTAAACTTTTGAAAGTCACCATACATTTTACACCTACACTCAGACTCACAATGCGATACGTAGGTACTAGACTTAACATAACAGATTATTGCTTCTAACATTTGAAAGATAAATGCTGCAAAAGCTGCTGCTATAGATAAGGAGCTAATGTCTTCAGCAGGGGCATTCTCCCTTGATCAACTTGTAAGCTACGAATTTCACAATTGCTTTTCTTCTGTCTTTTGTTAACAATGAAAAATAGATGGAGCTGGCCGGTCTTAGTGTTGCTCAGGCAGTTCACAAGCTCAACAGAGGAGAGAAAGTTCTGGTTTTAGCAGGACCGGGAAACAATGGTAAGTTTGATCCAATTTTCATCTGTTTATTAATTTCTAACAAGAATTATCTAGGAGGAGACGGATTAGTTGCTGCTCGACATCTTTCACTCTGGGGATATAAACCTACCATTTACTATCCCCGAGCTTCAAAGCATCCACATCTTATGCGTCTCGAGAAACAATTGCAAAATCTAAGCATTCCGTTTACATCCGATCTCCAGGAACAATTCAAAACTAACAATTCTATAATTGATTCTTTATTTGGGTTTTCATTCAAACCCCCTGTTAGAGAGCCATTTTTTGAGGCAATTGACTTGCTGAAGAAGTACAATGATAAAGTGATTTCGGTGGATATACCCTCAGGATGGGATGTGGATTTGGGAGGTGATTGGAATCCTTTGGCTGTTGTATCTCTAACTTCTCCAAAATTGGGAATGCGCCAGTACAAAGGAATTCATTTCCTTGGTGGCCGTTTCATCAGTAAAAGTTTTGCTGATAAATTTGATTTTGACGTTCCTGAATATAAAGGTGATGAACAAGTCGCAGATATTAGTGATCTTCCTGTTGAATTGTCTGCTGAGGATTTTAAAAACACACACTCATCCAGTGGTTTATAACGATTGAACTGAACTTACATGAGGTAATTTGTTTAGCAGCTAAATTAGTGTTTTAAGAAACAGTGGTGCAGACATGGGGAACAACTCCATTCACTTGAACCTGTAAGTAATTTTTACAAGTTTATCTGTAGTATGGCGACTTTAGCGAAATCTTTTTTTCAATTTATCTCAATTGTCTAATAATATAGTCTATTTATTCAATACACCTGGGTGTTGTATATATCTATAATTTTGCTCTTTCTGCAATATAGTTGGCATGCGTTTCTTCCAATTTCCACAAAGACCTGATCCTACTGCTAACCTTTTTAGACTGTCCATTTTTGATCATTTCAAGGCCTAATTTAATAATGTTCGACGGTATACAAAATGCCATGTTTTCAATGACATCGCCTGTTTCGTTTACTTTTCCGTTACTGGTCATCAGCCCCACAAGTTTTCCAGTTTCTTCATCGAAAACAGCCCCACCTGAAGATCCGTTCCAGCACGAGGCAGTAGATATTATCATTACTGGGACCTCTTTTGAATCATCTTGAGTATAGGATGTCGACAATGTGTTTATATCGACTTCGCGATCAATGTCCATTGATATGACTCTAGCTATATGGCCTTGAGAAGACAAAGGTTGAAAAGGAAGGCTTGTTCTGTGTGGATATATTAAGCCGTACCCTAAAGATCTGAGACGTTGCATAGGATTTAAGGAATTATCGTAGAAAGAAACTGATCGTGCAGCATTTATTGCTGGGATAGAGCGTGTCAACCTAAAGTAGGCAATGTCAAATCCTTCCAACGGAGATCCCAAAATTTCTAGTGGTATGCTTTGATCCTCATTGATCCATGCTGTGATACTTGTATATTTGCTACCTAGCAAATGAAGATTTGATACAATTGTTTCATTATCGAGAAGAACACCGGAACCCCACCCTTTCTTACCATTGTAAGAAACTTCAATCATAACGACACCATTGAATGATAACCACTCAGTGAGGTTAATACCGTGGGGACGAGAACTAGGTCCAAGTTGATTCTGGAGAGCGAAGGGCAAAAAAATTTGAATTTGAGACCAAGGTATTATAACAGTCAGTTCGCCTTCGCCAGAATTCTTTTTTAGAGAACCGCCAACCATTCCGACACATTTATTATCAGAGAACACTGCACCTCCTTCCATCCCGTCCAGATATCTCATATCTGATAAAACAAAAGTCGAAGTCACGTAAGAAACATTCCCTACACTCAGATAATTTATGAACAGTGCAGGGTTAACGAGCGCAAATGGGCTACTTTTAATTTGAAGTTTTGTGGACTTTGTTAAAGATCCACCAGGAATGAATTCTGACAGAAAAAGAGAATGAATGAGTTGTTTAGACGGTTGAAGTATTGACAGGTGTATTTCGGTGCGCTCAACGTTTTTTGGGCCTTTTGGTAGAAGAGTATAGCCTGTGCGGGTGAACGGAATAAGCGAGGTTGTTGTTGGACCGAGGATGTGCGTTCGTAAAACTTTCAAATCGTACCAGCTAACAGAATCTAAAAATCAGATTTTGAATCACTGTTAGCGTTCCACATATTGTAGTTAGATTCAATAGGGGCTTACCTGTATCGATAGTATCTTGAGCGGCTGCCATGATATGAGCATCTTTAACATGTGGAATTACAGGCGATCTGGAGGTTCATTAGCGCAGAACTTTAACAATTTGAATCATAGTACTCACAAAGATAGAACAAAACTATCACTACCATTACTTATAAGTAGTCCCGAAGATCCGTATGTGTTGACTTCGTTTCCGTTTTTAGAGTCATCAATCCTGATAGCCAACGGCGTATATTTCCAGCTCATTATCTATTCGAATATCACTGAATGCGGTCGGTGCAGGATGGTCTATCAGTTATGCCTGAATTACAAGTACCACTACTAATGGAAAACAAACCCAGTAGGTATTTCGGAAACCTATGCTGGCAAATCAAAGAATAGAAAGATGCAAAGATAAAGGTTTGAACTCAACCTAAATCAAACTTATCGAATACTTTTGGATTTTATTTGATTCAAAATTAGCCATAATCCAATAATTAAAAGCAAGAATTGTGGAGACAACTATCACATGACTCGGATATATTAGACTCTTTCAGTGGACGATAGCTAATTTCGAAAAGCAGATTTTCTGTATTCATGGGTAGGCTTTTGTGAGTTCGCAAGGCAAGAATGACCTGATCTGCTTGTTTTTCGGCTAGAAAGACTGAGATGAATTTTGCCAAACACACCTGTCATTATGTAAATTATATGCTATGCAAGCGTGTCTCGCTAGACGACCAGTTTACACGTTAGCTTTTAGTATTTAGCCTTTTGCCGTTGTACATTGGCTTTCGGTATTTCTTGCAACGTACTGTACGTCTATGAAAAAAGCATCTTGTAGAAGAGCTGTTGATACTAGTTCTTACGGCTCAGGAACTGCAACTTGAGATGCCTTTGAACGCAAATTTCTCTGACTGTTTTCGATACTTGAATAATAATAATGCCAACCATATTGAATTCTACCCCATGTGCCATAGTCTCGTTCATTCTAGGAGCCATACCTACGGAGTTTCTTTACTCAAGTCTCAGAGAATTTGATTACTATCCGTGAATCTGTCAAGTATTTAATTACCAATTAAATAATGCAATCACAAATAATCGCTGTTACACTAGGTCCTCATAGTAGGGTATTTTCATTCGTTCTTGGTTCTTGTTCCTAGTCTTCAGGTCACTTCAACCTTTGAGTATTTACTTTATTTCCTGATAACAGTCCTAGCCTCACAGTGCTATAAACCTTGTGATTCATACCTTATGGCTGTAGTCATGGACTGCAATCATATATATCGATAGTCTTAAGTGGGATCCATGACAATATGTGTACCAGTGTTTGATTTCCTTCCCTAAATATGTGGTGTGGACTTTTTTACTGTGCTATTTTATGGTAACCTACTGCAAACGGTAATATTGTGTGCTAAAGTGGTTTATAAACTTTGTAAACACCATTAATCTTTGAATTAAAGTTTTGCGTATAAGCTGTAAAGTACTGTACAGTACTGTACATCCAGTGCTTGACTGAGGACAATGTGGATAGACGGCTGAAAAATTTTTCCCAACTGGTTCTACTGTAATTGCCGTTAAAGCAGAATCCGATAGGCCTTGACGAAAAAAATTTCAGTGCGACTTTCTCGCTTTTTTCTACTTTTCTTCCTTCTTCTTCTTTATATTACCTTCGTGGAGATCGCTCTTAACTTAATAACACAACTAGCACGATTGGCCTTCTAAGGGTTCTACTCTCGTGTTATATTAGAAGAACTCCTTGACTTTGTTGATAAGTGTTTTTTATAAACTCAAAGTTGGATATAACTCTCTCTACTACTTTTAACCATGTCTGCGTCTCAACCCCAACAACCTTTCACGGAAATCAATACATCTGGTGATCTTGATAAAAGTCAACACGACATTGTCGAAAAAAATGAAGTCGAAGAAGTTACTATAGATCAAGAAGCCGCTATCAAAAAGAGGACCAGATTCAAAATTTTGGGATACCTGACCACAAAACATTTCTGGATAGTTTTCGTTTTGGGTCAGATCTTGTCTTTGTGTATTACTTCTACAAACACTCTCACTTCCTACCTAGCAAACGGAGGTAACTCTATGCCCGCTTTTCAAAGTTTGTTCAACTATGTTTTGCTTTGTTTAGTGTTTTTACCTTACACAATCTATCGCCACGGATTCAAAGGTTACTGGAACATCTTATTCTACAGTGGATGGAAATATTTCATCCTTGCGTTTTTGGATGTACAAGGTAATTATTTTATTGTTAAGGCCTACAACTACACAAACATGTTGAGTGCCGCTTTGCTAGACAACCTTACTATCGTTTGGGTGGTAGCGTTTTCATTTATCTTTCTCAAGGTTCGATACCACTGGACCCAAATTCTTGGTGTTTTGATCTGTATCGGTGGTGTGGTCGTCATTATCATCTCAGATTTGAGAACAGGTAAAGATTATTCTGCTGTCGATCCGGTCAAAGGTGACTTGTTTGTTATTCTCGCCACTTTCTGCTACGGTGTCTCCAATATTTTGCAAGAATTTTTGATTTCTCAAAGACCTTATTATGAAGTTCTTTCGCAACTCGGACTCTTCGGTTCTTGTATTATTGGTGTTCAAGCGGCTATTTTTGAACGTGACTCAATTCGCGACGCTCAATGGTCCCCTCAAGTTGGAGGATACTTTGCAGGATATATCCTTTCCCTGTTCCTTCTTTACTTGCTCGCACCTATCATGTTCAGAATGGGTTCAAGTGCCTTCTACAACCTTTCTTTGTTAACAAGTGATTTCTGGGCCTTGCTTATTGGTACAAGAGTTTTTGGATACTATGTTTATTTCATGTACCCAATTGGATTTGTCATGACAATCATTGGTGTCGTTGTGTACTTTATTGTTCAATCAAGCCCGCTTGGTGAATCCGTCAAACCTTGGTTAGGTGAGAATCAAGAGAAAGGTATTGCTGGGGTTGGGACAGCTAAGAAAGCAGTCATACACGAATCTGAAAAAGAACTTGAAAAAGATCCTGATTCACATCCTGGTGCCAGCACAAATTTCTAAATACCTTAGAAGAACACCACTCGCACCATTTTGTTTTGTTGACTTGCTTTTCATACATGTTTTTTTTTAATATTGTAAATTCGTTTATTTTTCATATTATATTGTAACTAATCACAATTGTCTTTTTCGAACGTTGTAAGGGAGTGGGTACATAATTAAATAAATTGCACACTAACTAAACATTCATTTGTTTGACTTGTTTTGGCTGAATAGGTACCGCACGTCGAAGGCAAGCGTTGATCAATAGTGGTTTCAGCAACAACTGCCCAGTTTCCAATACTGTATTTTTGTGTCCTTCTTGACATCAAAATATGTGTACAATTATGGAACTATTTCACCTATTTTACTATAAAAAACTACTCTAGAATGCAAAAAATTATGAGAGTCCAAACGGTTTATATCGGTCACACGTTTCCTAGCATCTACCTCAATTACAATTTAGTATGTTCACTGCCTCCTAAACTCACCAGTAGCGCAACAACCTTGCAAAAATAAACCATTAATCGGCACTCAAACCACTAAAATAATATTAAGCTATCTGGCATCTATACGGCAACACTTTATAAAAAAGTTCGTTGCTTCCAGATATGCACTTGTAAAAGTGGAAAAATAACCATATATAAATGGTAGGTGATTGGCGAGAGCTGCACTGTATGTAGGGTCGTTTTGAGCCAAACTCGTCATGATGTTTTGATGGAAACTTCAAGCTTTGAAATTGCTCTCAAACGTTTTCCGTATAAGAAACAAGCATCTATAACTAATGTACGACCCATCACAGTCATTGTCAGTGGTCAACTGTAAAAAGTGACAATCATGCCGCACATGCAAAAAATAAGCCCTACGGGGGGCTCGAACCCCCAACCTTGTGATGACTTTAATTCTAAAGAAGATTTTAAGAGTCACACGCTCTACCGATTGAGCTAGCAAGGCTTATATATTTTTGATATTTTTACTGCTTTATAGATAGCACTCGACATTCGATGAATGTCTTTTTTTCTAATATAGTCCATAGATTTTATTTGTTTGTAAACCTTTTTAATATCCAGCTCCCGCGGGATATCAAAAATGGTTTTATTATTTGTATAGTTTTATGAATTATATATATTTAATAAAGCATTGGAAAAAAAAAAAAAAAAAAAAAAAAAAAAAAAAAAAAAAAAAAAAAAAAAATTACTAAAAAAAAAAAAAAAAACTGTATCTCTCCACAAGCGAGAATCTAGTTGTTAGAATAAAAACTACCTCATTTGAAGACGAATTTCTAATTTTGCTCAAACTTGTAGAAGATCAAAATCAAAAGAGAATACCAGCATTAAGACTGGTTGCTTCTAATTTATTTTCTAATCCTAATTTATTTTCTATCCTAATTTATTTTCTATCCTAATTTATTTTCTCGATATGGCCAGTAACAGCAACCCTCCTAACGTCGATGCCGACATGACCGGCGTACCTTCTCCTCCTGCAGGTGGTAACCCATCAGCTACTGAAGCAGGTACAGCTAAACAAAACAATGTTTTATCAAAAATCTTCCAATATGAAAAA
>JAJMKR010000053.1:128822-155894 GCA_030563945.1 Geotrichum australiense | reverse complement strand
TTTGAAGAGTGATCTTTCTGGTTTTGCTTGTAAAAGAGTGCCGTTATGATGAGTTTTCAGTTATGCGTATAAATCAAACTGCCAACAGGCCCATATACCCAAATCGTTTGCAATATCGGTACAAGCATGCATCTATTAGACTTAGCAAGGCCACAGGCATCTAAGCACGTAGACACGGTGCACTTTGTTGTAGTTTTGCTAATGCTAACTTCGGATTCGCTGATGACCGTGATGTTGCTAGTAACAATGCTGATATTCAGACTCATACACCCGTATAAATACTGGAAAACATTACTCAAAGGTAGCTGAACATTCCAAGAGTATTTTAGCATAGTTTTATCCAGTATTTTTGCTTGTAAGTGTATCAATCGTTGAGAAATCTTGCTAATCAGGTTTTGGGTACAACACAGTTCTTTTCTCTGGATGTTTTGCTGGCCGTTTCATGGATCGTAGGGTTGGTTTGTTGAAAATCGCACTGTAAAAAATCAATTATCGGATACTTGAAGGCAAGTTCGTGCTAAAAACATTGAGGTTGACGGTCAACTCTGGCATCACGATGGCATGCTTTTTCATGAAGAGGTGAATTTAAGGTGTCAAATTAGTATCATGTATTCTGACAGTTTAGTTGGGTCTCAAGCATTTTCACATTTCCAAAAGATATTCAATAGCTTTAGAAATGGCTCCTTCAGTGCATCTCATCTTTTAAATGATAAAAATCGAGCAAAAATGAGTGTTTTTACAAAGATGAAAAGAGGTGATAATTATGGTGGTGATAAAATTAGAGATTTTTATTTGACTTTGAAGGGTGTGGCCTTTTACAGTTCAAACCCTATAAATTATGAAAATGCATTTTTGTGTATTTTAGAGTGCAGTATCTTGATATATTTTAGTGCCTATGTAGATATCAATTTATTCCGACATTGTTGTGAATTTTCTTAGTAGTCTGTGTTTCACAAATCAGAATTCTGTATTTACAATGTTAGCTCGGAAAGTTTCTCTTAGATTTTCCTAACATTGAATTACCTTCAATATTCTTTACAATAAGATAATAACGTTCTATTATTCAGCGTTAATAATACCATACAAATTATCCCTGATTGCTATGGCATACAGGCTGTAAAACTGGTTGATTGAAAAGGTTTAGATGTACAGTATATTCCTTCTCTAAGAACTCGTTGAATTACTTGCCATTTATATTGGATATTAGCTTATGATTTCATAAGGCCTATTAATTTTGAAGCCCATAAAATGTAGTTGAAAGTGCCCTGAATGGTTATGAAAAGATAATTAGACCGACACGATTTTTAATCTGAACGAGGAGGATCTATATAGTTTAAGCAAACTTTTTGGTGGCTTTTGAATCTGATGCAGAAACATTTGTATACTTTGACATCTTAAAAGCAACAAATACGGTACGATACTACATGATTTCTTTAAACCGTTGTGCTTCCAAAGACGTACTCAGAACATTTCAATTTCTACGTAGAAATTTTTACGGTCAATATTTACCAAAATTTGAAGGTTCTGTGCCCATAACGATAAAAACTGGACTAACATGACATGAAGTGAAGTGAATTGATGCTTTACAACGTACTGTATCACCAAAACTGCACATTACCAAATTTTTACACTGCTAGATCACAGAACAGTAAAAGTTATCGGCTAATGTCTGGAGACTAGAAAAAAGGTACTATGGGCAACCATGACTACCCACTAAAAGATATTGATGATATCGATACTTATATATTTTGTGTTAAATAGCAATTTTTTTTGAATTTCGATATATACTATAGTACAGTAATTTTGGTTTCCAGTGGATGGAAATTGTAGCCCCAACTTTAGTACGTCTTTTAGTTACGATTGTAGATTGAGATAGCAAGTGTACTGTAAGAAGGTGTTTTTACTATTCAACCCCCATTTCTAAAGCGTAATCAGTAGTTGATATAATTGATAATATATAATGAAATGTTGGAATACCAATGACAAAAAATGTGTATTCATAATTATAAGAAAAGAGCGTTTGTGAACATATAAGGCCTCTTTTGGTTACACATAACGATAAAGTCCCAAATACCCAAACTCTAAACTTGACGTTTTTTTCTTTTCACTGTAACTGTGTAACATGAATATCAATGAACCTAATACCAAAATTAAAATGTACCAGCAAAAATAATGAAAAATTTCAATTACAATTCACTGAACTCATAATTCAAACACCTACATTAAACTAACCTTTGTACTTATTGAACTCATCCACAATGGCTCGAAAAACGAAAAAGCCCTCTCCCAAATCATCAGTTCCCAGTTCCCAACCCGCTACTCCTGACACATCCTACGCCTGGCCCCGTTCCTTCCCAACGCACATCGCTCCAACCCACACCATGAACGAGCTTCTACCGCACCAACTCTACACTTTCCCCCACTTTTTCACTGCCACACTCTGCGACCAACTGATCCGCTGGTTTACCCAGCACCTAACTTCCACAGCGCCCGGTTCCGAGCCGCCAATCGAGTTCACTACAACCCCGTTCCCGCCGCGCCCGGACCACGCTGCGCGCGTGAACGATCGTGCCGTCATGGTAGACTCGGCAGCAGCTACAGCGCTGTGGAAGATGCTACGGCGTGTGCTGGATACTGTTGATGAGGATGGTGAGTTTGATGATTGTGTGGGGGCGTACAATAAGTTCAGGGTGTATAGGTATATGCCTGGTCACTTTTTCGGACAACATTTTGATGAGAGTGTGAAAGCGACGTATGTGGAAGATGGGGTAACTAAAAAGGGCGTGACGAAATGGACGGTGCTGATTTACCTTACCGGCCAGGATAAAGGCGAGGTTGTGGGAGGCCAGACCCGGTTTTGGCCAGGCGTAAAGTGGACTGGTGGGAACGATGCGAGCAAGTGTATACAGGTTGAGTTAGAGAAAGGAATGCTTATGGTACACAAACATGGTGATGATTGTCTTTTGCACGATGGGAACCTGGTTGAAAAAGGTGTGAAATGGGTGCTTAGATCTGATCTAATCGTGCCGGTGTGAACGAAGGACTATGATCAGGGACATCAAGAGCATCGCTTTCATTTTGGGATCGTGCGTGGCATCGCTTTGCGTACGTGACTTGTATTGAGGTTTTTTGCAAATCGGCGGGAGATTGGCAATTCCTTTTTTCTCAAGTTGTTTTGAGAGATAATGTGGTGTGGGAACTAACATTTCGTAAAATAAAAGCAAAAAGCGATCACTATATTATGATGAGAATCTACCGAAATGTTTTTTCTCTAAATTACCAGTCGGTTGACTTATACGCGAATGTATTACTTACACATTCAAAAGAACAATATACACAAGAGCTGGGACTTTATATAATTGATTTGTTCATGGGTGGAAACAGCTATTGTTGTGTTTCATTAGGTTTGCAAGGAGCTCACTACTTTTGTGATTCGATAAACGCCATGAAATAAATCAATGCAATGTCAATGGAATCAATTTTTATTTATTATACAAAAGCTATATATCATCACTCTAGCCATGCGCGGATTACTATTTTACATTCCAAAATATATACAACAATTAGAAATAATGCCCTTCATCCAACTACCTTTAGCATTTATAAGGTGGTAGATGTTGAAGGCAAAGACTTTTCAAGGTTTTTCAGATTAAAAGCATCCGAAAGGTCTTCCATATTCTTGGAATTCTGCACATCGATACCATTCTGAAAAAGTACGTCGTCAACGAGAGACACTTTGTTTGCAAACTTCGGATTGGGTATAATTGATCTGTGTAAGCGAAGCAACTCATCTTTTTGTACCCCAATAGAGCGTTGTGTTTTATCGACCAATTCTCGGAATAACCCTTCTCTACCAGGATATGAACATGCCCTTAGAAGTGCAGTTAAATCTATGTGATCAATGTAATCAATGTTTGAATTCTTCTTAGCTTCCCACAATTTGTTCCATCTGGTAACCACGTACTCGTCCTCAACCTCAATGTTTTCTAAAGAGTTTAAAATAATTCTGCACGAGATGGCGTCCTCAGTTAAACCGTAAATTTGATATGCTGAAATAATAGTAAAGTTAATGTCACGGTCATTCCAATTAGACACTGCAGAAAGAACGGTGTTCAAAAAAATACTAGAAACGTTGACCTTTGACTTGATGTAAAGCTGTATGAAATCTTTCAATTTTTGAACTGCTTCAGCCGTAGGCACGGAATAGAATTCCATAAAAGCTTGGAAAAGAAAGTTGATGCAAGAACCTAAAACCCATTCACTTTGAGTGTTGGGAACAGTTTTGACATAGTCAGCAAGAATATTGGCCAACTGGTCCAAATTCCGATCAGCAGCCCATACTCTTTGCATTAACCGCAGAACGGAAGAGGGGTGAATTGTGGTTTGAACATGTGTGCCGGGCAAAGGGACGATACCCCGATAAAAGTATTTGAGGGCCAGGTCGGTATCTTCACAATCACCCACAAATCGTTCGAGAGCTCTTGCATGACTGTAAGTATCATCAGGGAAATCGTTGACGGTAAGGTTGTAAGCTTCAACAGCTTGGTCGTACTTTTTCTGACTCAGATAGATACCCACCATTGCCTGTGTCATGTTGGAAGACTTGTTGGGGTGCTTGAGACCTTCAGTGTATAACTTTTCGGCTTCTTCAAATGGAGGTGGGACGATTCTGTTAATAAGGTCGAGAACAGATCCCAAAACAAGAGGGTGTGAAATGGCTTTAACAGCTGAATCTTCACTTGCCATGTACTTCCACAATTCATAACCCTCACTGGAAAGTCCCATCGTATTGAAACAGGTGAATAGATGAACCAAGCCCCATAACTTTACTTTAACAACACCAGCTTTCAAGTCTTCCGCGACAATGTAAATATAATCTCTAACAATCTTGTTGGTTTTTTGTGCCATCTCTGTCAATTCGCCTTTCTTGATTTTGTTTTTATTCACTTCACGACGACCTAACCGAACTGTGGTATTCATAGCTTGCAGTAATAAGGCAATATCGTCGGGACTTAAAACATTGGCGCCTTTCAAATTTTCGTAAATTTCCATCGATTTGGTAAGATCTTGCAAAGTTGAGCTTTTTGATGTGAAACGGCTTTGATAGCGATTTAGCTTTTCGTAGAACAAATTCAGCTATTATTAAAAGTCAGTACTAGTTCCCTTCCGTACGGATGGCTTGTTATAATATACATACCTCTTCAGAAAAAGGGTTGGGAGCGGTGGCGTTTTGCTGGTTACGAGGGCCTTGATTTTTGAAGTTGTTTCTATTACGGTTCTTGTTTTTGTAAGAGTTGGTGCTTTGGTTTTGGTCGTTATTGGAGCTGTTCTTGTGGTACGACCGGTTGATGGAAGGCGTGTATGTAGCTTGAGGCACAGCTCTCAAAGCACGAACAGAGACCTGTCGTGTTGCAAGTTTACTGAGTAACATGTTGCTGATGTAAAGATATAGATGTTCGACAAATACCGGTCCGGGCTTCAGGAAGGAGTTGGTTAGAGGTTCTAGACAGGAAAATTTTTTAGAGCTCCATCAAACGTTTTGACCTAACCCCACACCGTACTTTCTTCTTCGTTAAGGTTTGGAATGCCGTCCAACCAATAAGAAATTAACCTAACCTTGAGCGTGTGCGTAACTTTAATATGGCTGAGGCAAGCTATGAAAGCATTTTTTTGAAAATACGCCACTCAAAAGCTGTTGCATGTGCTAAGTCTTTTATTTAAAGTTGATTTTGAATTGTTTTCACATCAGATTAAGAAAGCTTCACCTAACCCACGTAGCACTTGAGCACCTTCGCGTCGATATCGATCACAAACCTGTTATAAAATTTAATTTAAGCCTTGAGCATAGCAATATAATCATAACTACCGACGTGAACAATGAGTAACCAGAATAACGCAGCGCTATCGATACAATACTCTCACACCCTTTGGTCACCATCGGATACTGTGAAAGATGTTGCGGAAGTTCTTGGGATTACGAACTTACCAGATGATGTTGCAAAGTCGTTGGCAATGGAAGTCGAATATAGAATCCACGAGGTGGTGGAGCAAGCCATGAAATCAATGAGGCACAGTCGAAGGACAACCATGACAACAAATGATATCAGTCATGCTTTACGAGTATTAAATGTTGAGGTAAGTTTTGCAATATGTTTTGTATATGAAGGTCTAACCATTTGCCCGTTTAGCCGTTATACGGATATCAAACGAACCGCAGCTTAACATACAAAGAGGCCAAGGTTGGTCCTGGACAAACACTGTATTATATTGACGATGATGAAGTTGATTTTGAAAAGATTATCAACCAACCTTTACCGAAAGTTCCTCGAGCAGTCAATTTTACCGCCCATTGGCTCGCTATCGAAGGTGTTCAGCCATCCATCCCACAAAACCCATTACCTTCTGAAGTGCGCGCGCTACCCACACAGATCCGTGGATCTCAGAAAAGCCACTCTTCTCTGGCTCTTTCTACAGACGCTGAAGTTAAGCCACTTGTAAAACACGTTATTTCTAAAGAGTTACAACTATATTTTGACCGTGTTGTTGAAGCTTTGCTGACACCAGCGAATGACGATAACGACGTGGGATCAGGTGAAACTAGTGTTACTTCATTGAGAAATGTTGCACTCAACAGTTTGAGAAACGATCCAGGGCTTCATCAACTTGTTCCGTATATTGTGCAATTTGTTCAAGAGCAAATCTCGGAAAATCTTAAGACCAACTTGGGAATTGTTCAAACAATGCTAGAAGTTATTGAGGCTATTATCACAAATGAAACTATATACATCGAACCATACATTCACCAGATCATGCCTAGTCTTTTAACACCGTTATTGTCGAAAAAAGTTGGTGGAGATCAGCAGGATAACAGTTACAAGATTAGGGACTTTTCCGCAATGTTGCTAAACCGGATTTGTGATTCTTATAGCGATACTTATTATTCCTTAAAGCCAAGAGTTACCAGAACTTTACTCAAAGGTTTCATGGATCCTAATAGATCTGTTCCTTCGTGGTATGGTTCTATCCAAGGTATCAAGGGATTGGGTCCTGACGTTATAAGAGTAGTAATTTTGGGAAATTTGGCTACTTGGTTTGACGGAATTATGCCTAAAGTTACCTCACAAGCTGATAAGGATATTTTGTACAAAGCTATTCTTGAGGCTTTGCGAGTTTTAAAGAAACAAGCTCCTCCATTGCTTGTCAAAGAGGAGGGCCCTACTCCGCTAACTGCAGAAGAGAATGAAAAACTGAAATCGCAAGTTGGGGAGAAAGTTTATGAATTGTTGGTGAAAGAAAACGATTTTATTCCCTTGGCTAGAGGTATCATAGTTTGAAATAATGGAATACATAATCATGAAGCGTGTAACTTAGAGGCGATATTGGCAACGGTTGTCGAAACTAATTTCAAGGATTTTCCTTTAATATAAATATTTTATGAGATAACTTAACCTATATCCATACTGGATAGATCCGTAACTGCAAACTTTTTAAGATATTTGTTTAGCCATTCCAAAGCATGAAACAATTTTTGTAAAATAGGAAATTCCATACTATCATAGTATTCGCAGATAAATCACGGATCCGTTCGTTCCCATTCCTGAGACTTTCCGAAAACATTATCAAAGAAATTTTTAGTATACAAACATTTTTTTTAACGGATTTGTAAAAACAACAATATCATAGTCTATTAACAAAAGGATCATCGCCAGAAATAAACAATAAATGGAATAAATTATCACCATATCATATACCCATCTTAAAATCTTCCACCTCTTCCACCGCCAAAGCCACCTCTGCTACCACCTCTTCCACCACCAAAGCCACCTCTGCTACCACCTCTTCCTCCACCAAAACCGCCTCTGCTACCACCTCTTCCTCCACCCAAGCCACCTCTGGCACCACCTCTACCACCACCACCACCACGGCTGAATCCGCCTCTAGCACCACCTCTTCCTCCACGCGCACCACCTGCCGCAGGCTTCTTCTTCTTCACAATTCCAACAGTCTTGGGCTTAGGCAGAAATCTTTCAATTGGAAGCAGTTTGTCACCTCCAATGTACACTTTATCACCAGCCTTGAAACTAGACGCTACCACACCATCGCTTGGTTTCACAGTGAAGTAAACATCATTCACGGGACCTAGAATCTCATCGACCTTTCCAATTTGGGTCTTGTTTTCAAAAAAAATGGGTGCATTAAAATATGGAACTTTGGTTGCGTTGGTTGATTTAATAACTAAATCACCCTCGCATGGGTGTGTGAAAGTTCCCATTTCGAGAACTGTATCGGGGGGTCCAGTTGGCGCATTTCGGCCTCCAAATCCACCACGTCCTCCTCGACTGCTTCCGCGTCCGCCTCTAAATGACATTTTTATTTATAATTTCTGGGGGGTTTCTTCCGTAAATAAAAGAAAGAATAAGGGGACGACAACAAAAATGAACCAAATGGACTTGAAAAATAAAAATATTCAAGTTTTTTTTTGGGATAAAAAATTTTTGGGAGAAAGGTTTTCTTTGGGATTAGAGAACAGGTTTTTACTATTGCTAAAATTTTCAGCAATAGTGGGTTAGGTGGTGTCGGGAATATGTTGGTGAAATTTCCAAAGATAGTTTATATGTATTTTGTTTTTGTGTGATGCAAAGTGTGTAGCGTCGGTGCATTCTGGTATGGATAGTTTGGAAATTCAATTGCAATAAGAATAATATGGATTTGATCAAAAAACTGACTGAGTCAAAGGGAGAAGAATTAGATTTGGGCTCAATTGCTGAAGTGCTGAAAGCTCTGGATGTTACTGGTGAATCAGGATGGAATTTATTACTAGACTCGAACTCTTTCGCGTCGCTGTGGTCGTCATACGCAGCGGAGGCTACACAGGACCACACCATTCTTATCATCCGATTGCTGAACAAATCAAACAAACTATGGAACTTGTTAGACTCAAAGTTTCAAATACTCTTGGACAATGCGCTGCAAGCACCAACAAATCAAATTGTTCTAAAGTTTCTCATTACCAGCGTACAAAAGCTCAATATCGACGTTGTTCGAAAACCAGTTTCAAAACTGGTCGGAATTGGACTTTGGAAACACTTATCGTATGATCCATCAGATATACTGAAAGACATACCAGTCCTAGCAAAGCGCTGGAAATCTACATCGAGAAAGATCAAAAAAGGTACACTCGAAGACAATACTGATACATTATTCGAACTACTTATGGATATAGTCAAGTGTGATAACGACGAGAAGGGATATGATGAAAATCTGTTGCTGCTAAGATTGGAACTTGTTGCTACATTATGCTCGCAACATCCCACAAGAAGGTACCTGAATTTGGTGGTAAAAGATGTTGGATTAATTCCTATTCTGAAAATCAAAAACCTTGGACCAGAAGTTGAAAAATGGATAGAAGTACTAGGGTACTATGTCTATTTCCCTATCGACGACCTCACAGGCAATCTAGTAGATGACGACGACAATGATCGGTTAGAACTGAGGACAAAAGCATATAATTTGTACCCGGACAAGCTACAACTCCTTAGCTACTCTAATCTTGGGGCGCTTGCTGATCCGGAAAATCTGAAAGACCTGGTCTCATCTCTTGATGACTCTGAACTTACATCGTTCATGGTTGTTTTAGGAATTCGAACGACTTTTCCATTCACGCAATCATTAGATCGCAAAACACTGCTTACGCTTTTCACCTCGAAGTACATCACTCATCCTCTCAGCTCTAGATTCGCCAATTTACGAACCACACCCACTCTTTCCGAAATGGTTTCTCCACCCACAACTCACCTAAAAATGGGACTTCAGTTTCTTAGCACGAAAGATTTTCTTTATCGTATATTCATGATATATCAAGCTCACTTATTCAAACAACTCGCTCATCTATTGATTACAGAAATTAGCCAAGCACAACCAACAATTGTGACAGTTACAACTGACGATGGAGATGAAATTGAGGCTCTTGAACTAGAGGGTCGCAGTAAAATTCTAAAATTGGAGCGCGCACCCACTGTTCTTGAGACTTATCCACCAACGGTAACGGCACCAGCGAGGTCAAAAGTTGAGATCAAACTCGATGGCAATTTGAACATGCCCCAGGCCTTATTACTTTGCAAACTTGTCACACCTAATCCTGGTTCAGTAAAGGTTAACGAAAGGTACGGAATTTTGGATCTCAGATGGGTAGAAGTAAGTGAAGGATTTGACTATCGTGGAAGGAAAGTGGGACCTGGCCGTCACGCACGTACATTAACGGCTTGGAATAGTGGAGCAGGACTCGAAGATATGAATGCGGTAATGGGGTGTGACAAACTCGAAGTCCTAGAGAATATTAAACATTTGTTAACGAAAGATCAAATGGAACTAGATATTCCAGATTGGCTTCTGGATACCTTCCTGGGATTTGGAAACGACCATAAAGAAGAAGGAGAAACCAAAATTTCTGGTGTCGGGTTTAATAAGGGAATGAACCAGGCTTTGAATGATGCGGTAACTCCAGGTCTCACGATGATTAAAGGATCGATCGAACAAAACTTGTTGGTAGCTGTCGATATCCTATTAAATGTCGAAGGCCAATCAATAATTATCTCTAAAGACCAGAGACTGCGCGACAGAATCTACAAGCGGCTTACAACCAAAAATACAAAGCTATATGAAATCTACAAACAAGGAGAAACGACCGACAAAATCATGAACTTGAAAGTAGATCTTTTAAAGAAAGTCCAGACTTTGGCCAAAAGTTTGAATATCCCGGGAGAGTTTGGAGACTCAATTGAAACTGCGCAGTTTTTGTACGATTCGCATATTAAGCCACTGTGGAACTCCAGAGGTGCTGAGTTTCCTTTTGGAGAGTTTTTCAAACTATCATCGCTCCCTTTGCCAAAGGACAATGACGAGTTAGGGTTTAATTTGATAATATCAATATTTGAAGACCTTGAAAAGCTAAAACCGTACGACACAATTAGGAGCTCCAAGCACCGCAATTCTTACTTCCGCTCACACTCAAAGTACCTCCTTGTCCCGCCATCCGCAGACTTGACCGACATGTCCTACACAACCATAGTGTACCTCGACACCCCATCGCTCAGCGAACTCGAAACCTTTACCCCCCTTCTCTCCCGCACGCTCCGCCGCGTCATCTTGTTCGACCCCACATCCAGTGTCACAACAGGCCAACAAGATGAGCCACAACCACATAACCTGTTTGCCCGCCTAGCGACGCTTCAACACAAAGTGCACATCCTACACCCGCAGTATAATCCGGGACTTTTCCACACCACGCAACAAATCTGCGTCCCGACAACTGTCGCCGACCAAATCCGTTTCGCTGTTCTTCTGTACCAATACCTGCGGTTACTTAATTACCCACGCGATCAGATCAGCTTTGTGGTTCCTCCTGGTGCCGACTCTCAGATCGCCGAGGACCTTACACAATCACTGTCCGAACTGGACCCGTTCTTTGGGCCTCCAGGAGACTTCCCTACCGCCTACGTCATAAAACTATCACCCTCGCCGTCCACAGGTCATGCAGGGAAAGCAGAGATTGATGGGACGTTGGGTGTATACGAAATTGGCAGGCAGGGAACAAACTTGATGGTTGTGCCTGGCGAGATGTACGGACTGGATGGCGACGAGGGGTCTGAAAGGACGCCTGTGGAAATGGTGGGGCTGGAACATTTTGCGTTGTATGTGAAGGAGATGGATGAGACGAGGAGGGAGTATGAGGCGCAGGGAGAGGGTGTGGAGAAGGAATGATTGGTGAATGGTGAGGAGGTTTTGGTGTAGGTGGGGTTATTTGTGTAAGAGAGATTTTATGTGTATATATAGAAAGCATTGATAAATACCATCGGGTTCATCAAATTTTTAACCAGAAATAGATGAAATTCATGGATAATTCAGGAAAGAACTTTATACAGTCTACAACATCATCTCGACTCGTTTTTAATTAAAACGATTCCATATATACACTTTCAATAGCTTATATCAATCTATACAAATATCTTTTAAGTAGTCAACAAACGTTCATTAATTTATTAATTGTCATTATCATTATCGTTATTCGTTACATTTTATAAATAAAGAAAAAAGAATATTTCCAAAAGAACAAAAAACTATTTATATTCAAAAAAAGCCTCACTTTTCATCTTTTTTCTCATCAGATTTCTCTACTTTATTCGCGCCCAAAGATGATGACTGTGGAGGTGGAGTGTTAGCCATAGAAAGTCCACCCAGCGGAGTTCCCAAAGACAAGATATCAGGGAAGCCTTCCATTTCCAGCGCTGGATTGTGGAACCCTGTTGTTACGTAGTTATACCAGTCCAGTATCTTTTCTGGATCTTCCAGTTCTTCAACTGATTTCCCTTTGGTTTTGAGGTCATCGAATATGGAGGTTGTATTCGGAATTGAGGAGGAATGGTTGGGCTCGCTGTTAGTTTTCGTGTTTTCAACCTTGGCTTCGTTTTCGCCTTCGACCGGTACTCCTTTGTCTGATATCTTCTGATCCAACGGTGATAATGATACACCAGACCCAGGGTTACTTATATCTTCTGCGTCCGGGAACAGTTGACTGGGGTTGAAATTTTCATAAAACGACTGAGAAGTCGAAAAATTATTTGTGACCATTGCAAAATCGGGCGTATCTCTTTTAGCTTCCGTAGGTTCACTCTCATATCTCCAAAATTTTCTATCCTCCTGTCTAACCGGGTAATCTTTTAAAAGTGCTGTTTCATATGGCCGTTTCTTAACATGATTGGCAAACTGTTCTTTCAAAGCACGATTCTGGTGGAGTTGTTTGAATAATTGGAGAATCATTCGTGCCACTAACCAAGTACGGCCCATTTCAGTTAATGCTTTCGTGCATACAGCCAAAGCCTTCTGAGCTGACTTGACAACATTTTCATGCGGAGATTCCAATTGATACAGCAACATGATCATTGCTGAAAAAAGAGTATAAACGTAAAAGGCTGCACAATCTGCACATTCTTGGTAGTATAAAAGGTTTTCGAAAATTTTTGATATCATATGAGCTGCCTGGAATGCAATTCCCCACGAAGGGTATGGATCATTAGACACATTGATTCCTTTTCGAATAATGTTGGAACGGTGAACTAGACACAAAACAGTATAGTACTGTGCATGCAACTGAGCAGTTAAAAACCGGTGATTTGCCCTATCTTTAACTGAATATTTCAATTCTGGGGGTAAGCTGTTTAACCATGAACCCATTGCCAAGTCACAATGACTCACTACTGGAGCTTTATCAGTTCTAGAGGAATCTTCTGCATTCACTGAAAACTGTTGTCTCAGCACCAACCCCATAATTTCTGATAATTTGACAGAATGTATAAAATACAATACATGTTCTCTGTTGACTGGGTATAGTGCATCATTTCCATTCTCGTCTTCGTTAAAATCTTCCTCCGTTAGCATAGGGACATCTGAATCTTCTAAATTTACCAAAACCGGCCTTCCTAAAGACACAGCAACCCACCTATCTCGCTGAAACAGACACCACCACATTCTTTTCCAAGTTCTTTTCGTAGCAATCGGCATATTTGTTTTTTCTACACTCCGATGAAGTCCGAATCCTTGTGCTATGCTTAGTCCAACTCTTGACCAATAAAATGAATTTTTTGTAACGTCTTCAGGGCCTTCCCACCACCATCCTAACAAAAGAACACTTTGAACAATTACCACAGAATCTTTTTCGTAATTAGCATCAAATAGTGCTTTAGCACGTTTGTAGAATGTCAAACTTGCAAGATCTGGCGAGCCCGAAGCATCTAGAAGAGCTGGGTTTTTGCAAACTCTAGATCCCGCGAGGAGAATTGACTGCAATAGGAGAAGAGAGGGTGGATTCACAGAATCATTATATCGACGCATGAATTGAGATCTGTTCAAAAAAGGCATCATCGGGTGTATTTTTTCGAAATAAGACTCAATTATATCGTCGCACAAGTCTCTAGGTGGTAACAAAAATGCGCCTCTAAATTTGAGTATTTCAATCTCTTCATTGTCGAGCTCATTCAATCTTGACGAAGCTAGTCCGATTTCCGCTGGGATGGAGTAATGATGAGCACCATGTTCATTTTGTGGTTCTATTAACAAATTTAAATTTGAAGATGAACCAACAAACACGGTCCCAGAACCTGGTAGTTTTGTATCGAGCAGATTTAGCCAAGATTTAGTCGAGCTTCCAGTTAGATGCTGACTGTTGAAAGGCATTCGAGACTGAGGAGTTGGTATTGGCAGAGTTTTATTAACGATTGACTCAGCAGATTCTTCTTCGTCTTCATCATCCTCTTCCTGTTTGATTTTCTCTTTATCATCTTTTTTTGCATTGATTTGGGTACTTGGCGGGGTAACTTTTTCTGATTGTTCTGATAAGTTTTGTTGTTGTTCATCACTGTTTTCGAGAGTGGCGGCTTGTTGTTGCTGTTGTAGTTTTAGTTTCTTCTTGTTTGAAGCACGCCGTCTTTTCGGCTCTGGAATTTTACATTCACAACCAAATGCTGCACAGTTCTATAACCAGCAATTATGAGTTAGTAAATGTTGGCGTCAACAGAAAAAAAGAGCGGTGGATATCAATGGATGATGGTAGGAAGGTATAAAGGATTCAAACATACTGTGCATGGGTGATGCTTTTCTACGTCGCATCTAACTTTTCTCGCATGGCATCTAGTGAGGAGGTGTTGGTTAGCATTGTACCTTAAAAAGAGATGGGGACAATTGGGGTAAATTTTATTCCGCTCATTTTGCAGTTACAAATGCGCAATCCACAGACGGAATGAGCCCAAATTTAACAAAACTGAATGAAACCTTGATGACATACACTTCACACGCTCTTGATGATCTTGCTTTTACTCTTCTAAAGCTGCTTTTCGCATTTATTTTTGGCGTTTGGTCAGTTGTGTTTCCATTTGGTTCAGCACTAACTTTTTCATTGTTCACTTGATCCTGCATTTTGGGCTGACTGATGATATTATTCTGAGCGATCATAACAGACAAACAACTAGATAGACAGACAGTTTTGATGTATGAATGTGCATTTAGTTGAAGCGATTGATGTAGTTCAGTGTGGAGTAATTGGTGTCGGCAAGAGAAAAGAAGGAAGGAGGAAGGAGGGAAAGAGAGAAAAATGGAGATGGAAAAGGATCTACCGTTGAATTTGGAAATAATACAAGTCAAAGCAAAGCATGGCGCATATTACCGTACAAGGCTGACAAGAAAGTCAATATGTTCACCGTACTGTATACTTCTGGCATATTATGAGTTTGTACTGTAGTGGACTTGCCAACGTAGCTTGGGGGAGCTGAGTTTAATTTTCATTTTATTTTCTACGTATGAACACAAAGTAATTTGGCCTACAGTACCAAAAACGCCCAACTCTCTAAAGCTGACTCTGTGCATTTCAAATAAAGCTAAATGCCCAAGTACCAAAACAATTATAAAACTATGGCAATATATCGATATAAGGCTATAAAACGGAAATGACTAATTCAATCAAGTTGAATTGACCTTAGCCTTAGAATACAAGATACTGTGGTAATACTGATATAACTGGATACAATTTCATTGATAGAACCCGGGTAATAGAGATTACACTTAGAGCTATAAGCTACAAATGCTAAAATCTAGCTCAGCCAGACAGTCTTTCAACAACTCTGCCAATATACAGATGGAATCAAGTTACAGAAGCTCATTTTTATTTAAACATTTTGGCATATACAAGAACGTCAAGCATTATCGCTATTCACCAGGGATAAACAACAAGTTTTTTCCAATAAATACTGGTTCATGATTTGGGTCTTGATAAATGCATCGCATACCGCATTTTTTACAAATATGTCTTAAGTTACAACTCTTAAAAGTTAAACAAGCCCCATTAATTTCCTTGGTGAGTCTTATGAGGAGGGGCAAAAGTCTTGGACTTGAACTGCCGAAGAGGAGGAAATCATACATAAATTTAAACTGTGTTAGGTAGCGAGAACCATTACGGAAATTTGTATTTACTATTATGTTACCTATAATTATATGGATATAAATAGAGTATTGAGATGTGTTCAAAATGCCACGAGATTATGAAAGAAAGGCAGATTCGGTATTCTAGAGATTAAACTGATAAAATCTAATGGAACTAAATAAACGTTTTAAGCTAAAATCTCATTTGGTGATCAAAGTCATGTTAGATCGAATTCAATTTTGACAGGCACACTAGTAACAAGTAAAAAACGCTACTAGTGTAGTGGAGATCTGTTTCCATAAAATTGTGCTGTGAGACGCGTTTCCGTCTGTTTGAAATTGTGTTGAGATGATATATGCGTTTTGAAAAAGCAGAGTTGAAATTCATCACACAACAAATTACTAACAAATCCAATCCTGAACCGGTATGGCAATCAAATAATATTCAATTCTATAATATTCTGGGCTGTGAAATTTTGGCATGTTCACCAAAGGCTCTAATGTTTAGCGCCAAATATGAAAGAATTACGGTTGAAGTTTTGGGATTATCGCAATAAGCGCGACGGCTCAGCACAAACTATCATCATTTGTCACCTCTTTTTAATCAAATAAACTGGCATATATTTATACCTTCAATCAACAAACGACCAACTTGACGTGACAAGCAATAAGCTCAATAAAAATAACTCCAGCTAGATTTTAACAGTTCTACATGCGCTTTTCAGTTACTTCAAATAATGAGAAAACGTTACTTTGTCAAAACTTTTTAATTCTGCGACCTTAGTAACAGGCCTATAATAGGATATTTGGTTATATTCCAAGTTTTTGTATTTTGTCAATCAGAAGCTACGCGAACTTTCCAAGATAATTACTGACCGGCAATGAGATCTTATTTTCAAAGCTATAAACAAGGAAATTTGCAAACGTGAGTAAAACATCTGTAGGTTTTCTTGATACTTTTTTGCAAAATATAACTCTTAAGGTCCGATAAACGTTTACATCTAACGAATCAAGAATCCCAATGTTTTTGATACTGATTATTATTTTTGCAATGCTAGCAAAAAAATACTTTACAGCCAACATCTTGTAGACTTCACGGTATGAACAGGTTCAAATATAAGTATTGAAGACGTGGTTGAGAAAGGTCAACAGTTATTGTATTTCTACCATGTGGAGGTCTCATTCTCAAAAGTTGAAGAATCAATAAGTTCAACTCGCTGATAAAAAACATAAACGCCATCAACCTAAAGATCGTGATTCTCGTTTATACTTTTCCTTATTATAGACGGGCTACCACTCCTACAGCTATGGACAAAATTGTTCATATAGCTTTTATGCCTCCAAGCTTTTTCCAAGTATTGTAACAAAGGGGCGGACTGCTAGAAAGTATTTACTGGGTAATGAATTTCGTTCTAACATCTGTACACATGTAGTGTTAAAATATCTGTTTCTACCACCTTGCAAGAATATTGCTTCAATATGGTACGACTTACGCCTGCCATATATGAGTATGATCAACGTCAGCATAGTTACAATGAGCACTGGTAACAACGCTTTTAACCATAGCACACAAATATGAGTTACATTAGTATTGACATTTTTAATTTCAGTAAGGGGTTGTTCAACTCCAGCATCAGAATAGCATTCAGCTTCAATATCAGGGCGTGTTCAACATTGATGTTCAAACACGCTGGGTTTCAATGTTAAGTAGATCTATAAAGTACACCTAGCTCCGTGACATTATTTTATATAAATTACCGTAATGATGAAATGTCTATTATGTTAATGACATAGGCATCATTTTAAAAACTGGACAAAAATAATTGTGATACAAAGTTGACAACAAAAAAACAAAACCAGATTATTTAAAACAATGATCAAGAAAGTAATAAATACAACGGCATTTACAAAATAATTTTTAGTTTAGAGGTATCAATAAAATAAGCAGGAAAGTGTGATTATCTCCCAAAAGATATGAATTGAACTAGAGCCAACATTCATATAGCGATTATGATGATTTTTGAAGCAAGTTTGCTGGCCGAATGGCGGGTCAGGTTTTTACTTGCAACCTTAGCTATTCAGTCATTTATTGTATAAAACGCCTAAAAATGTTCTTTACAGGATTGTGACAAAATAAAGACGGAGGTTTGTAGAAACTGTGGAAAAAAATACTTTTCCAAACCAGAGCAATTCCAATGAGCGGAAGAAAAAACTAGTGGTACTGGATATTCGATTCACCTCACTATTTTTCAGTAGATGGAAGTAGAATTAAAAATAATGAATATTTTTAGATATTCAACTGTACTCTAACACAATTTTTTATCTTCAAAACTACCAATATAATTACTCAAATGGTTCAATAATTTAGTGACCAGTAAGAAGAATAACCAAACTACAACTTCGTCGAATAATGTTGGACGCTCCGCGGCAAACAAAGCCCACATAATAACAAACTAAAAAAGTATTGCTAGAAAAATATACCTACTGTACAATTGTATTATTAGTGTTTATATCTTACGGAGTTTCAATAAGCTGAAATTTTGGTTATGGTTTGCTAGATATATCAGTCAAATCAGCTCAGGCAGAGTCTTTCTAAAGAGTTTTTCATAATTGCTATTGGGCGGGATTGTTCGTTTCGGGGCGTCCACTATTAATTACCATAGACTGGATGTCATGTTTCTTTGTCACTATATTCATCCCCTTTACGACTTCGTCTGTACCACTATGTATAAGGAATTCTCTTGGATCAACTGTAATTAAAGTGCTGGCTACTTACCCAGGTTCCAGTGTCATTTATAAGGACCGTTCTTTAATCAGTTCTGATTAAAGTGCTAGTTACTTACCCAGGTTCCAGTGTGGTTTATCCGTGTAGTGTAAGATGCTAAGTAACGTTTCATTTACACCGCCTGTCCATATCAAAAAACGACAGTAGATTTTAAAAGCAACGGTGGCTCTGAAATTTTGTTTTTGACAACGACCAAATATCATATGTAAACAGTTCTCACAAGTAGTTCTGAATTTGGGATATGAATGTTTGGGGAATTTTTTGAATTCGCAAGTCACTGAATATTTGTGATTCTGTTTAGATATTAGTTTTGAAGGCACACAAATTGGTATTGACAAAAACAATGGGATCAATTGAACTATTTAGGGGATTGTAATGTAATATTTGAAGAATAAAACGATTAGTTTGACGATTTGAAAATAGGTGTTTTATCGGATTTTTCTGACCACAGCAGGACATGGTAATCAAAAAGAACAAGTGTGACAAAGGTACTGCTAAGATTTTGAAGCTCACAAAGTACCATTTTCAAAAGTTTTTGATGTAAAACCCTGGCATTGAGTTACTAGGAATGTTAAAGATAGTTAAGAATTAAGAAGGGTTATAATAAAAGAATTAAGCCAAAATTTTTTAGTAGAGAAGTCTATAATTGCTTTACAGATTTTATCAAAAAGCAACTCAAAGAGTCAGATGTCGACTTTTGTGCATCCCATAAATTTATCCCATAATCGTTCTCTTAACATCTAATAAGCACCAAGAACGTCGGCAAGCTTATACTTTTAATCTCCGAGCGCTTACAGAAGAAGCCTGGTCCAGAGTCATCTTCATTGATAAGATTTCACTTTAACACTGGCCAAAAGTTAACAACAAAAATCTTAAATGTTTTCAAGGTAATTTTCATCCTCAAGTAATGAATGAACGTTTTCAATGGCACTCAAAATGTGCCACGTTTTGTCATATTTCTGAGGTCCTTATGAAGGACCAATTGCATTGCATCTATAAATAAATCAATCGATACCGACACCATAGATAGAGATTTTGGCGAAATATCTAATCCCTTTCAAAAAAACAGATAGAGTCTGGACTTGGAAATAGTGTTACTGCGAGATTACAATAAGAGAATGCTCCACAACATGCAGGTAGGAAAACTGCGCGGCTCAGATGACAATTTTGGTTTGGCCCAGCGAATTTACCAGATGTGAACCCAGCTGAGAGTGCGTAGGCAATAGTAAAGAGAAAATCAAAATGTATACTAGAAAAGGGGATCTTACAATTATTTGATTGAAGCTGTCGAGGAAGCGTGGGAGTCAATAATATCTGGATACTTTCAAGACCTCAGTGGTAGCATGAAGCATAGAGTGGAGATTTGTGTTGAAGATAGGACGAATACATTGGATATTGAATGTAGTCTATTACTACGGATGTTATACATTGAGGAGAGCATAGATTCAAGTAAATCTAATCTCTTGAGCAGCAGTTTTAACAGGACAATAATTGTTGAATTCATCTATCAATAGGATCTGTCAAGTTGGGGGAAAATTTTTCAAATCAATTTTTACTTATGTGTATCCCAAGACTCTATAAGCGAACAATACAGTAAAAATACCATATGAACAGTTTACAGTATATTGGTATCAAGAATGATATAACTTGAATGCTATGCTGGATACTGTTATAAGAAATAGTCTGGTTTTAGTCAACTTATAAACAATTTGGGTTGATTCCTATAATATTCAGAAATATTTAAAGGTTGCATTTTTGTACGTGTACTAAATTGTGTATATAAGAAAATTGATATAGTGGTGATAAGCCTAGTGAAGCAGACAATGAATTTATTGAGCAGTTCTCAAACAAGTCAGGATTTACTATTCAGAGTTAGTAAACATCTAGATATCAACTACTGTAAACTCAATAATACAATTACAGTATAGTTCGAATGTCCAATAAAAGTAACCGAAACAAAAGGCTTTACAAGTTAACACTATTGTTAGTACAGTACAACACACTCCACACCACCACCGTACACAATATTCTGTTATATCGTTTCCATTCATTCAAATCAAGAGTAATCAAACCCTTACACACACAAACTACACACTTACTCCAACCCAAGTAATTTCAGCATCGTTGCAAAACCACCTTATCCACCCAACACCCTCAGACCCAATCAACCAATTTCTATCCCACCCATAACCCTCCTTTTTTCCAAAGTCTCCCGCTCCCATTCTCGTAGCCGAACAATTTGATTGCCGTAGTCAGATATTTTCCTGTAGATCAATAAACCGAATAATAACATAATAGTGATACAATATTATCATAAAATTAATGGGACAACTTCGGAATCGGATCGAGAGATGGGGCCTTTCAGATCAGGATTATGGGTGAGTGAAAATGTTGGAAATTTCAATGGGATTGATGGGATGTGAGATTAGCGAGTTTGTCAAGATTTGGGAGCGGCTGCTTGAACGTGACAATGTACTACGTTGTAGAGTACGTACTACTTTCCGATCTAAGGGTGCGATATGATGTGCCATGTTTGGTTTGATATCGATCGTCACGTACTGTATGGTAAGGCTGTGGGTAGGATTTGGAAGAAAATGCTTGGATTATCAAAAACAGTAATTGTATATATTTCGGAAATGACTTACATTGGGGGTGTCTGTGGCGGCTGTTTCTATTCTGCGGAACAGGTGTAGCTTTGTGCTTATCAGGGGGAGTGGTGATTTACAAATATCTCTTTATTGTAACATATCTATATCATATTATAACGTTGACCAAAAAAACGCTCATTGTGGTAACAACGTAGTATGAAAACAAACCATATGCCTTGACACTGTTTATCAGCTTATATAACACCAAGCCATTCCAGACCATAAAGACTTTAGTCACTTTACCAACAAAGTAAGTCAGGGAAAAAGATTCACAAACACCAACCCAAATCTGTATCAATTACACAACCAGATCTGGCGAGTACAGTACGCGCACCTTTCTCGCGTGAAATTGGTTTTTACTTTATCAACGCAACCAGTCAAATCGAGCAAGTTTCAGTCAATTTTCACTTGTCGTGACTCATGATGACAAAAAACCCCCCATAAGGTAAGGCCATATCCAATACCAAACCACGTAATCCAACACCGGACCTACCTCCGTGAACAGATTCACCATACCCACTTACACGCAAGATCACAAGATCAAGACCAAACATCCCAAACGATCCCTTCCCATCCCACAATCTTCCTTCTCCAAAACAAACCCCAATATCCGGATATTATACATGTATCGATATTTTTTATTTTTCTTTCGGACTTTCAAATTACAGTACAGTAATTTCAAATATCGCGTTCGGATGCGGGATGGGGTGGTGGTGGAGTCTGGGAAAAAGTTTTTTAAACGGTGCTAATAAAGGGATTGGATAACGGGTCAAGTTAGAATTGGAATTAAAGAATAGTTGGAGGGCTAGTACTGAGGTTGTTCTTTGGTGATGATATTAATGTAATTGTGTATTATCTTGAGTATGAAACAAATGGAAGTGAATTTTCCTATTTGATCACGAAATAAGACATTTTATAACTTGCTGGCATACCAATATCAACTCTTGACCACTCCAGTCATCCCCGTTCCTCTCCAGACTTCGTATCCCATTCCAAACCCATCCAATGCTATACCAAAATCAACCTACCGTAAATCTACAAGTACAAAGTACGTAGCTGCACACAGTACAGTACCTACCAGCAGATTCCCACCCTCGACAACCATGTAAACGCCGTACAGTACGTCCACATACTGTACTTTACACATCGCATCTCGGGAACAAAAGAACCCCAGATCCGGGCCGCGAACAAACATAAAAAAAAGGTACAGAAAAAACAGAACATTATGGTCTCCTCCCCCAAGTACAGCGTAAATATATTCCGAATTGTAAGTAGAAAAAAAAACTCCGGATCCATCCGGTATCCACACCTTTTTCTCTATGATACTATACTGTACACTTTTTCTCAGATTTTTTTCTTTTTCTCCGAGGAAAAAAAGAAGTTCGCACCGATATTCCGACTTCTTTTGAAAGAGAAAAATAAATGGTTTTATTGGTCATTTATTTAGTAACATATATATGTACAGTGCAGTTCCGATCACGAGTGGAATGGCCAAGCACACCATTGCTGATCAAGATAGACATGGAAAGTTTGGTTAGAACCTTTTTGTGCCGTCTGTTTGGAAGGTTGATTTGTGATGGTGGTTGCAACTTGTACTTTGGATCATTAATTTGACCGTTTATATGGAGTGAAAGAAAATCCCGCAAATGGACTAATATCCAATTGATTTTTTCTTCTTCTTTTCGTATATCAAATCTGTTCCCTATACTGCGATTTCACCGTAATCAAAACTTAGTAACTTACACAATTATACAACCAAGGGTTACAAAGACAACTCAAACACACCGTGCACACCTCCACAACCACACATTAATAAACCCCGGTTCAGTTAGGTTCGGTTTGTTTTTTGTGCGTACTGTACAGTACAGTCTGTTTTGGAAAAAAACTTGAGCTACGCGCGGCGTATAGGACAGCCGCGCGCATTACAAAAACGGGCATGGCCCGGGGAGTTTTTTGTATGTGTGTTCATGTGGAATTGAAAACGGGGTTTGTTTGAGTTGGATATTGTATTCTTTATAGCTGGATTGGTGTGTGGTGAGATTGGAAGGTGGTTGTGTAGGGTGGGAATGAAATTGGTTTTGCTTTAGTATCACTGGTGTGCTTGTGGTTGTAGTCATGTTTGTTAACGTAGTGGTGTACGGTGGTAGTAAATGACTTTTTTTGAGGATTCATGGTAACACATTTTGTAAGAAACCGACGAACTTAACAAATCCACTCTCTAGTTCAAAGACTTCTTCAACCATGTACCCACACCTTTTTGTAACAAGCCATCCTCGACCGTTTACTCTCTCATCTCCCATCCAATTGTTTCATTCCACACATCCAGAACAACAGCGAATTCCATATTTCAAGCTAGTAAGTTATACCAATATCCAAACTTATCATCAGTCAATATAACCTGGTCACCTCCGCAACAAGTTTTAAAACTTTCATGTGTAAATTTACTACTAGCGATTTAGCTAGACACTCAACCCCCCAGAGCCGAAACCACAACCTTGTTCCACCTCCCCACGCGCCATATCCAATAAGAAAGCTCTGCCGCAAAACACTCTCTCCCACCATCCAATTCCAAAATAATCTCATCAATATCTACACAACTTCTTTTTTGTTTTCTTCAATTTGCTCGTCAACCATGACCATGGTGCTGATGGGTGTTTGTGCTACTTTTTGCTTTTACAAATTGTCGATTGTATATAAAAAAGATGTCTTGGCAGATTAGTAAACAGAATATAAATTTATAATAAATTTAATAATCATAGAGAAAAAAGGGAAGGGAAAAAGAAATGGAACAACTATTTTGTGTTTGTGAATATTAATAATAGTAACCAAAAGAAAGTGTTATGATGTGGTTATGGTATGGTTAGATATTGTCAGGCAAACAAGAAATTAGAGTTTGCTTGAGTTAGATTTGGTTTATGAATGTGAGAAGGAAACGGAACAGGTGGATGTACATTGAGAACACATTGCCAACTGCATAATATCACCACAAGTTCACAAGATTCAACTTTCTATCTTTCTTCTTGATAAAAGAATAATATGACTTGTATATTATATATAAACTAGTGTGATCTTGGGCTACAAAGGTGCATGTGCGCACACTGCTCTTTTTTGTCCAAGAAGTAATGTGGATTGATGGTAGCTAGTATGTTGATCTGTGGAGTCAGTGGCAGTTTGTGATTAGAAAAAAAAGGTATCTAAAAGCCGTTTGTAACGTTACAAGGGGGAGAGGCGTATGAACGTGAATTTGACAATTTTGTATTAATAATAAGGAACAACAACAGAATAACAACTTATCGTACAGTAACATATCACTGTGTTGGATTTATGGATACTGTGATGTACGATTTTCGTGGGGGGTTTTGAAAGGAAACCGGTACAATGAACATCCTCGAAGGTGTCTGGTTTAACAATCATAATCCAGGTCACACAAAACCGATCTCTCATTTTTATATATAGAGCGTTTTGGGGAGAATTAGCAAGTGCGTTTTGCACTACCATCGTTACCATTGTCCTAACCTTCATGCCCACGCCAAACCGCTCATATCATGTCATATATTATCATTATACAGTGACTTATCCTCAAAAAAAATGTGATATGACCTCGACTGACGGTGATAAAATAAATAAATTCCGCAAAAAAAAGCTACAGTAATATTTCTGTAAAAAGATCAGATGATCTTTTTTTTTTTTCCAGAAAATAAAAATTAAAGTCCGTGTGGTGTGGACAAAGTGTGACTCCGAGGAGAGGAAAGAGAAGGATAGACATGTGTATGTATGATGACTACAGAGCCCGTTGAGTTGATTACTGATCGTGCATAACCATCTGGTGGGTTTTGAGATGGACGCGAACTGACATTGTATTTTTCTTAATTTTGCCTATTCAGGGTTGGCCCGTAGTGCGGTGTGTATGCACAAGTGTATTGTAGAACTTTCGTGTTCTGTGTTACTCTGAGTTTTCCGCCCATGGTGTGTTGCTTTTGTTTACTGCTAGAAACAAATACAATTCCCCAGGGGGGCTTTTTAGTCTAAAATTTAATGTTAGATTTTCTTATTGTTGATTGGTACTAGAACAAACAAACAAACAGAATTCTCCTCCAGATATTTGGGACACACTCATATTAAAAAGTCATGATCAAAATCTCAGCCAAAAACGGCGTTATTACGCGAACTGGGTCTTGAGTGAAAACTGGCAACGGGCAATGGATTATGATCGCAGCAGTAGGTATATATAGATATGGAGGTTGCTATTGTGAGATTGAACTGAAATTTAAGGTAGCAAAATATACACTTTTTTAAACACTAACGTGAGAACAATGTGAGCATAAAGGACAGGATCTTGGTCCGGTCCAGTACTTTACGCGTTTAAAATGCAATACCTATGATACAAATAGTCTTATATCCTAAATCTTGCCCATATGCGATACGTTTTGTTTGGCCGACTGGCTACTGTTTCGTTAAATTTTATTTTCCGATTTCCGTGACCTGACCTGGTCTTGAACAAAAAAAAAAAAAGCTGACTAATTTTATGCTTGAATGTGTAAAACACTAACCAAACTTTATGTGTAATGGGGTTAGAAACAGGTTATAATCTTTAGTCATCCAATAGAGTTTAACTTTTTTTTTCTTTCTTTCTTTCTATTCTTTTAAATTGATGTTAAACCTTGTTGTTGTTGTCATGTACGGTACGGTGTATCGATAGATTTGTAAAGAAAGAAGAAAACAAGTATAGGCTGAGCGGTGAATTTGGTCATGACAGAGTGGGCAGTAAATGTGGTACGTGGATGATGTGCCATTGAGTAAAGTTTGTGCTCAATTCATAGTAGAGATGAAAGATGGGAAGTTGATGGTGGTTGTTCCGGGGTTTGCCAGTTCCGATGTGGTACGAGTACTGTACAGTACGTATGCCCAATTAGTAATAGATTAGCAGTCAGCCTTACGTGTACGTTGTGTGTTGGTTAGAATTTGGTTAGTGGTTAGTTTTATTTCAACGTGACAATTTGTGTTACTAGAGCATGAATATTTTTGTTCTTTCTTTTCCATAATAATAATACCAATGGTCAGTTATCTATCTATGGGATCATTTAGTCTAAACTTACACGCTTTGTTGTGTTGTGTTGTGTTTGTATGTATTTTATTTACCTGCTGGTATCACAAAATAGAAGAAAAAAGCAGGTGACACTTTTTTTTTTTTTCCTTTCTTTCTTTTCTCTTCTCTTCCGAGATTTTAGTTTGTATGGCGTAGAATCAACTCAACTCAATTGCAAAATGCAAAATGCCAATTTGAGCACACTCCACACGGGGTCAATGTGTAAGTGGAACAAACAAGCAGTTACCACAATTCCTGTCCAGTAACACACACAAACTTCCATTGATTCATTCATTCATTAATTCGTTGTAGACAAACATCATGAATAGACTGCCCATAATGAACACAAAGAACGATAAATAAAAAAATGAATTAAAACCAGTTTATGATTGCTGCTGTGTAGCAGCCAAAACATTGGACCATTTTTTATTTTGTTATTGAATGAATCACAAAAACAACGCACGGCAGAACTTTTTTAAAGTGTTGCTGTGGTTGTTCCTGATGGTCCGAACTGACCGCATATTACAAAATAAAATAAAATAAAATAAAATAACTGCCGCCCGTAACACAAAAAAAAAAAAAAAAAA